>JAQFYB010001695.1:0-30316 GCA_034694085.1 Pogonognathellus longicornis
TCATATTATATTCTAGCTTTATATCGCAAATAAACCCTATAGCACATTACATATAGAAGAAATATACGAGTTGCATTCCTCTTTTACTATATACTATACATACTGTTTCCAATTTGCTTAAAAATGCAATACTACAATGCAGGCACGGTCTGCAACGTTGGACGTACAATGTCCAGCGAGTAACAACACACGTTAACGAGTCCGTAGGAAAAGGAGTTTCGTACCTAATAATAAAAATGTCTTTACATTTACACTATAGTCCATTAGTTTACTAGTTACTTTATGCAGATATTTATTGTAGTATATGTACCATTAGTAATAAGTCAGCTGAAGAAGCAATGTCCATCGTGTAGCACTTAGTCCTAGACTGACTTATTACTGTTGTACGCCTGCTTTTGATAACAATTACATTTTGATTAGTTACTGCCCTATGAATAGCCAGTACCTACATACTTATACTTATAATACACTTATGGTTATACGTAATGTAAAGTTGGCTAACATTGAGTAAAGTTACTATTATAGTATTTGCAGTCTAGTGATAACATTCTGCTGTACTAGTATAGCTCTATGTACAGTACAAGCAATACTAAGTATTTCTATTGCTAATGTATTAGTATTATGATGTGTATAAAAGTATTTGTGTATTCAGTACATATTCAAAGCACTACAATAGAATGCCTATACAGTAAAGATTCAGCAAATTGTTTTGCACAGATGGTAGTAAGTCCAGCTTGATTATACATTCCTTTGCTCTATTCTACCTGTAGTATAGTTGGAGTATAAAGCATAAATCTAAAAAGCTACAATGAATACAAGGGAACATAGCGCTTCAAGTTACAGCAACTTGTAACACCATCAACATTCTACATGCTGATGAAAGTAAAGTAAAGCAACATTGATGCAGTTCTATAGTACTACAAAGTGTACAAGTAAAGTTTAATCCACGTCTTATGGTCTTCTTTACATTACATTGCATGACACTACATTGCATTTCATTGCAGAAGAGTCAGAAAGAACAACCTGCTTATCTTTCACTTGAATTCATACTACCTACATGTACATACATACCTGTTCTATGCATGTTCTTTATACCTGTGTGTTTGTGTAGCATCTTGTATGTATTGAAGTGTAGTGCAATAGTAAAGTAATGTATGGTATTTGTAGTTGAGTTGAGTTGAGACGCTCATAGGGTGTATGTATGTATGTTGTATGTCTGTTTATTTGTATGTACATAGTTGTAGTATGTAGTGTAGTGGTCTGTGTGTCTGTACACATTTGTACATGTCTCGTGAGTGTTGTGTGTATTTTATCCCTTGCTGTGTGTACATTGCATATAATATTGCATTCTAAAGAAAAGGAAAGACTCGTCAAGCCAAAAGCTAAAGCAAACGAAACGAAACAAGACAACACTCAGTCAGTCTCATTCAACAACGGAGGAAGGTTTTCGTACTAATATTTAGCAGTAATTCATCGAGAATAACATTGAAGTGTGTATTCTGTTACTTGTAAATTCCGTGTACTGTCCTCTTGGAGCTATATACACTTTGGTATCATGCAGACAACAAGTTGATTTTATTTCATGTGTTAAAAAGTTATACTGGCAGAGTTGTGTGTGATATCTGTCTGGTGTGTAGTGTGTGTGTGCAAGTGAGTAACTTTGAGAGTCAAATGTGAGAACAGAGAAGAGAATTTCAGATTTACATCTGTGAATATCATCATAATAACAAAATACATAACGTAATAAAACATAAAACCTACACAATACACAATACTGCAGCAGCCAAGCACAAAAACTCAACCAAATTAAAGCAAAGTGCACAGATAGAGAGGCTCTAGTACAAGACAGGCATAATATTACATGTTATTATTACGGAGATACAGATAATAATGTTATAGGAGGAGAGTGAGTCAAGTCAACAGTTACAACGAAGACGGGCGAAGAACCTTTGCTCTCGGTCGTGACTTTTCACATGGGTGCTCCCTTTTACTGCATACAAACACTTTTATTCTACATTATTTCCACCCCGTGTAGTACGTTACAGTACTAATACTACGCCAACATCATCAGCAAACTCACTATTCGAACTTGAATACTAAAAAAACTATTAGTAGAAGTTATACTTTGCTAAAGAACCTTTTCCTCGACTCAACGAAGAAGAAACTACTTGGTTTACCAAATCATAAGTACAGTAGGAGTACATACTGCTTTTATTATAATGCATCGTCGTCTGTCTGTCTGAATTTTCGAGTCTATGTAGTACGATAAATGCCAAACAAGGAATTATACACAGTTGAAAAGCTTACAATCAGAACAATAACATTACACTCGTAGAAACACTTAGTGAGCAGTTTTAGTCATTTCTCAATAAACGAACCGCGACGATACACAGTAATACAAAATTGTCTTCTGTGAACTGGCGTGATCTGTGTATGGCAGGAGCATCAGAGCTATAAGAAATACTGTGAAAAGTGTTTACTAATTTGTCCTGCAAGTTTTTTAATCTATATAAATGCAAAGGGATTGGTTTGTTAGTTAAAACACTAACACCTGCAATGAGAGTCGAGTCAGTGGGTTAATTTGCGTCGAGACCGTGATTCTACAACAAACACTCACATGGTAGATACAATTTACATACACAAAACAAACATTATTAGAAAAGTATGCAAATAAACATGGAGTTCTAATTAAATTATCCTGACATAGCATGAAAAGAAAGATCTCTATACACTCAGTCTAACATAGAGACACAAAGACACAGATACAGAGATAATATTATATACTTAGTGTGTACTTTGCTAATTAAATGATTAGCTAATTAACTTTATGAATGTTACCATATCTGTTTAGTATGGCAATAAGCACATCTCATGTAAAAAATATCCATATACGAGCAGCAAGCCATTCTACAGCACATATTTACTAATCATATAATCGAAAGATTGAAAACTCGACCACAACAACAACAAAGCACATTGCTGCAAACGAAGTGGAAGGAAAAGGAAATCATATACACAAAGACTTATTAAAAAACGTCTTCAGAGAATCACAGAAAGAATATAATAAGAACTAAGTACTCTATAAGTATTCTGTTAAGTACGTAAACTACGAGATAAACAGAAAGAAAGCTCAAAGAAACAAAACAATTGATACGTATGAGTTAAAGTAAAGTGACAGTGTTGCTGCAGGTAGTTTTCCCTATAAAAACCATATTGTACAATTGAATACAATAGAATCACCTGTATTTCATTTTATTATCGTGGCCTGTCTCATTCAGAACTTATTTATTGAGTTCATTGTAGATATTTAAGTTTTTCTAAGAGTGCTAGAGTAGTAGTAGTGCTTTAATGCAGCGGATGACGCAGAAATAAGGGCATCAAACCAATTCTTTTGTTGCAATATACAACATTAGTACTTAGAACTATATATTTATGCAGTAAATAGAATAATATAGCAATAAAGTTAGGACTGCATAGTTAGTTAGCTTTAGAAATAAATCTTTTTAGCTTGAAGCACAGATTATTAGAGTATACAGATAGTGCCTATACCTAGTGCAAATAATTTTATTATGTAGGTACTGTAAGTAAAAGTATTTGTAGTGATATATTACGGTAAATGAGAAGAAATGCCACACACGAATGCGAATGCTACTTTAGAATATTTTCTTATTTACAAATTTCTTTATGACAGATGGATGTACGTACAGAATAATATTTTACAAAACTTTATACATTTATTTATACTCTTTTGTATGTAATCCTATCTAGGTAACTACGTAGAGACTTCGAGGGAAAAAATGAAGCGTATATATTCTTCATAAAACTCTTGTGTTTTAACAAAAACACATTAAACTCACAATAGACATAATCCACACAGAGAAAATGTTCTCAAATTAACTTTAACTGTGGATTAACACTTTACGACATTGTTTACTCATCCATAATCGCAACAACACAGGCTGTGACAACAATATTACTAACCATCGTTTGGAAAAACGCGATTTTATTTTCTCTTTGTATTCTTGTGTGCCGTCATTTCCTCTCTCAAACGAAGAATCCATGTTTTTGGTAAATAGTGTTTGGTCGCAACAGCACAATCGAGACGACATGAGAGACATGTTACTAGAAGACTTGGAAATCGCCATGAAGGTACTTTGTCACATTATTACTACAATATTATTTTATATGAAGCTTGCATACTGCATACCTACACTCTATGCATACTTCTTGTAATAACAAACTAACTACATAACAATAGTATTACTCGTTACATCATTGTTTTTGTTTAATCACTAAATGCACTTACCTTCTAGCCATTTTACTCGATCTTATTTTTTGTAGTCCATAAAAGGAAGCATTGCAGTAACAATAATGGTCTAGCGCTAAACCACATTACATTTACATGAGACAGCATTTATAAACTAACCAGACCTATAGGAATACCAAAGCAGAGTGTGTGTGCATACTAAATCATTTTATTGTAGGACAGAGCTGATAGGTTTCACAGCAAGAGAACTTTATTTCATATCGATAATGTACTAATGATTTGACAGATATGTAATAAAGAATAGGTACTTACAGTATTACATGCAGACAATTTCTTATGTAACAATAATAATATGATTGCTATTGGTACACGTTAAAAGCGAAGAATTAAAAACCGATGCTTTCCTTTACGCAACAATGCGATGGTCTTTTGTGTAGTCCAATGCCTTCGTTGCTATTTATCTAAATTGCCGATGCAGCACTTAAAGACTATCAAGCTAAAAAATTGTTATGATTTATTGAACTTTTTATGGTGAATTGAAAGAACCTTAGCACTGTTTATGTCTAATAGGTTCCTTTAAATGTTAAAATACTTTATATACAGTACTTCTCAACCCACAGAACATTAAGACGTGTGTATGTGATATAATGTAGTGATATATTGTTCTGAGTAAATTAATCCCATTTGCTTTTACTCTCATCCCTCTCTCTCCGTGCAATTTGCCCTACCTTGAGTAGGAATGTGAATTTACGGTGTAGATTAATGGCCATAAATATGTCCTATTAAGTGGATTGGCATAAAACTTTTGTTTAATTGCTTTTACACTTAGCGACTCACTTAAATACGTAATGCAATACTCGCCAATAATTTTAATTCATCGTGTACTTGTCAGTTAATTAAATACGCACGATATTTCTCTACCTATTGCAATGATAATGATAATGTTAATTTATAAATGCGTGTTAGGTACAATACTTATTAGTACGTAGTTGTAAAAATGTTATAGTCAATGGTACAGATGTGTTGGGTCTGTGAATTTAATTGTACATTATAGTATATAATAGGTATTCCACTTTTAAATAATTGTGAACTGCTGTTAATATGCTGTGAACATTTGGCCCGTTTGTGTCTTAGGGTTGCACACAATCACAATGCAGTGGTCAGTCTGACAAGACATTAGTAATCTTTATCCAAAAACAATTAAACCGTGATGTTTTTACTCGCACAGCTGCTAAAACCTTTTATTATTGAGTGAGTTGAGTTGGGGAACTTTTTGCAGTTAAAAGTTAGACTGTGGTGAAGCATGAATGATTTACTCTTGTTAGTGAAAGGGTTAAAAGTGCAATTTATAAAGTTATTGCTCTGTCTGATGCAGGTTGATGAATGGAAGTTTAATGCATATGTTGTTGTTAAGTAAAGAACTGTGAACTTCCAAAGACATTTATACAGAGATAGTAATAATAATAGTATAGTAGGAGTACCTCGACTGAATTTTATGCCATTGGCTTTTGCATTGGTTCATGGAGTTTGTCTA
This sequence comes from Pogonognathellus longicornis, assembly GCA_034694085.1. Classification (NCBI taxonomy): domain Eukaryota; kingdom Metazoa; phylum Arthropoda; class Collembola; order Entomobryomorpha; family Tomoceridae; genus Pogonognathellus; species Pogonognathellus longicornis. The sequence goes on from JAQFYB010001695.1 coordinate 5,802, forward strand.
AGGTATGTAATGTATAGAAGTTCTAGTATTCTTTTGATTACATTCTTACGCAGTGCGATAAGCACAGATATGACTTTAAACTAAGTTTATCTGAGAACCTTCATTTTTTTAATTAGCACAGATTAGCACGAGATAAATTATTACTTGCACTTTACCATATTTCATTATGTTTGAGTCAATGTGCGCAGTGTAGAGTGTGTACCTACAAATTGTTTACCTTTGCTAGACTGATAATGCATTTTTTTGAAGCCCTTGTAGCAGGAGTGGCTATGTATATCTAATTACCACTTTGTGGCACTGTTTCATTGCAGATATAGAGGGAAAGACATTATTGCTGTACCTCTTTGCCTTACCTTTAGGTACCTACTTAAATTGCACTTGGTCTGAATTTGATTCACTGCATGTCAATCTTGAGCTAATAAAGTTTTTCTAATGAACAATTAAATACACCTGTTGTAAAACATGGATATAAATTGACACTCTTCATACACATTTGTACTACACCCATTGTACTACCTACCTACAGATATACTACAACTTGAGTTGTGTAGCTTCATGGTGTAAAAACTGTGTAAGAGTTTTAAAGTTAAAGTCTCCTTGGACTTTTATTGTGCTCAAAGGAAACACAGGTTAACTATGGGTCGTAGTAATTTCATGATACTCTGCTTCAACTGTTTTTACTACAAGTTATCGCTTACGGAGGTTTTGCGGTCAAAATGTTCAATATTGAGTTTATCTGTTGGCTATAAGTGTTAGTAAGGGCATTACCGGCCATAAATATAAATTGTAGTGGCGTAACATTTTCGGTAATTTTATGCTCTTGCTTCAATATACTCGTTTTCTTTTTGTAGTACATACATAGTAAATTTCCCTCAGGAAAATAAGAACTAGTAGGAAAGTCTATATTTGCTTTACGAAACTCAACAAGAGTGAAATCTTCTCTTCTACTTGTTCCACTATAAACATTGTACATTAGTTTTCATGTTTTCATGAATTAATATACTTACTACTAATAAAAACCATCCATCAATATTGCTTTAAGCAAACTACTTATTTTCCTACAAACTATAAGTATGTTGTAATTTTAACTAAAATACATGTAATTTCCTTTAACTAGTACGTACTAGATCGTTTTCCTTTTTTATTGTCGAAACTGTCGATCTACAAGGATCGACTAAGCTAGATTGATTAAGTTGATAAGAATTAATACACAGAATGAACATTTTGTTAACATTAACACTGAGTCAAAATATTATTGATGTGAATATCTTCAGTATGTCCGAACCATTCCATCTTATGCAGTTCTTTATAGAAGCATGTCTTTTACAGTTAACGATCTAGCTTATTCATTAAAGCAGCCTTCAAATCTTGTATTTATTGCCACATTTATTTTGATAACTAGAAATGTGAAAGCACTTTTAAGGCGGCAGAGAAGGTCAGATTATAATAATTGTTTATAGTTATTATGGTCGTAGTTTGGTTGTAGTAATAGCACACACTTTCATCTTCAGCCATAATAATATTTAATACATTCATGCGCTGCCCCTGTCGGATTTCATTAACTTGAAGGCTCTATTCTACAAATTGCTCTTCACAGTCCCACAGAATTCTTCCATTAACAATCTAATGGTCTGAACTCATCCTTATCTTTTGTATGATCGTTTTAGTTTATATCAGTGCACCAGTGCACGTAAAGATTTAATTTGATTTAAAGCCTTTGTTCTTGAAGCCGGGAGCCAACTAATGAGTTTCATGCCAACATTTCGTGTTTGGTGGGTGAAGACAGTAAATCTCAACTCCCGTTTTCCCATAGACGACTGCATGAAATGAATATGGAGTCAGGGAGGTGTAACTGATAAGAATATTCATGCATACTTTTGAGAAAATGATTTCTCAATCATCTCTTTTCTTTCTACTTCACAAATCTTTTATACACGTATACACTTTTCACACGAAAATTACAATAATCTAGCACAGACTCATCAGCATCATCATCGTGTGTTATTATTACCATCTTTGATTTACCTATCTGCATACATGTGCATATGTTTGTTTGTGTATGAATGAGCTAAGCAAAAATATTTGTTTACGTTTCGTTGAATAATACGATTACTCAATAGCAATTTGTAAGATTCGATTTTTACCACCGTGTATGTACATTATTCACTTTTACATATAATGTAATATGCCGAAAGTTATTAGGCATACATACTTCTTATATACAACACAACCCCAATCCCAATCTAATATTTTACAAGTACAACTACCACAACACAAAACTACACAATCAATTGACTTTAGATTTAAGAGCTCCTACTGTGTAATGCAGTGAGTCTGTCTCTCGTTCGTGTGGAATAAAATACATAGGAGTACACATAGTTGCCTAATAGCGAGAAAGTTAATATCTGCATACTCGTACCTAATCAACTGAAGTAGACATTAGACCCACACTAATGTAAAGACACTTTTGTATAATATAATATGTAATAGTATTGTAGCATTGTCGACAAGTCATAACCAAGGTATAGACATACTACACATACACTGTTTAGTATACAAAGTATACATACCTAGTCAAATTGTGAAAATTGTATAAGAACGAACCCCACATCAAATCACAGCAAAAATGCATAGCCCAACTTACAATTAGTAAGAGAGATTCTCATTTGTTCTTATTATATTAGTTAGTGTGTACGTGTATGGTAGGTACTTTAGCTATTAGGTACCTTAACTCTTTGACTGAATAATATACAGATACAGAACAGGGCTTTCTGGTCTCGACAAGGCACGGCATGGCATGCAGACTGTTTACACAACATGAATGCGTACTTAATATTATTTCTTCAGATGATTCTATAATTCCTCATGACATTTGAATCCGCTGTGGTCGTCGCATACACTGTAGTAGGTATAGACTGGTACACAATGAGCAAATGTTAAGCTCAGCACGGCATTCTATGCAGTACCACGTCAAAATCTTTAACTTCTTTAGAAAGTCACGAAGGCTGCTTTAATAACACGAACAAAAAGCTAGGCATTCATCTCATTATAGTCATTGGAATCTTTTACAACGAGAAAACTGTACTTGTAACTCTAATCTAGTAGTAATGTAGTAATGCCGTGCTGTACGGTTTGCATTACACAGCAATGTATTATGACTGAGTTGTGTTACCTTATTGAATAATTAGGATTTTACTTCTGGGTCTGTATAGGTAATTCCACTGTGTAAGAGAGTGTGGTGCAGTGCAGTAAATATCTTTCTGCATACGAGAGACTCTCATTGAGTTCTGTGGGTTGTTGTTTGGCTGGAGGCTGCTGCATGCCCAGCCAACCTTTGCATCCAGTTCCTAACTCTTTTCAACTCTCAAGTATAAACTGCCATGACTCCTAATGCTAATTGTTGTCAGGAACAAACACTCAACAGCACAAATAACGTTTATGGGTGAAAACGGTAGAATAGAAATTGTAGTTCTTTTAAGTTTTCAAATTTTCAATGAGTGTGACGTGTATGTACTTTACAAATGGTATTTACTATGCTGTAGCTCCTATATCCTTATTTACATTTTCCTCATTTTCCTATAACTATTCAACAACTGTGCTGTTGCTTTAGCATTGCGTGAGTGTGTGTGTCAAATCATTGCGTACTATATAGTTGCCCGTTAGCTTACAAGCAACACAGTTAAATAGGTTGGACTGGATGGGAATTAAGTGTGTTACTCTGTTTTAACGTGATGATTATAAATTTCATTCAGAATTCATTTATCACACAGAATGTAGTCAGCGAATACTTCATCGATGTACCTACCTATGCAATTACATCCTTCATACTACTTTAGCAGTGTAGATACATGCAACTCATACACTACCTATACCTTAGGACTTATACTAGCGATACCTACATACACTCACCACTGTAATCTATCACTAACTGTAACTATCTAAGCATGTGCTGAAAGGAAGTGAAATACCTAGGCAAATATAACAGAACGATATCAATACGCCTTCATTATTGCTACAGAATAGATTCTGGGCGATATATTTGTAAAATAAACGTTTACAAATGCAATATAGGAAATAGATTGCAATGATTGAATGTTGCTGCACATTTTTAACTTTAAACTATCAATAATTAATTGCATTTCAATATTGCCCCTATGACTTTAAACAGTTAATAAATGTATGAAAATATGCAGGTATAAACGACCTGCCTTTATAGAGACTTGGAAAACATTAACCTAAGGAAACTACATCCAAATAGAACATGTCCTATTGCAGTATGTACGAGTCAAGGCTGTATCTAGCAGTAGGGCACGTCCCCCCCGAAATCTAAAAAAAAACAGGTTATTTAGGGCTCAAAAGTGCCCTAAATTGGGAAATTTTTCGAGCTATGTGCGAATTTAATGCTTTTAAGTTTAGTTTTGGCTCAATTTAGCTCATTTATAATAACATTTTTACCTTGGTGCCCCTAAACCAAATACTGGATACGGCCTTGGTACGAGTATATACTAAGCTAGATTAGCTACTTATATCCGTAATAACCTAATAACGAGACTGTGTGCATCCACAATAAGGTTATGTGGATAAAATATAGTACAGTATGCCAGCTGATTTTGCCCAAATACCAAATGTTGAATTAAGCATTAACTTTACGGAGATTGTGAACAAGTTTGCAATGTTGATAGGATGCCCAACATAATAAGATGTTGATATCCACAACAAACCTGCAAGTTGGTTTAAAATTTATGTGTGACAGTAAATCTCTCTAGAGTCAAGATGATAACATGTATGTAAATGTCAAATTTAGTATTAAATCTAGGTATTAACATAGTTAATTTGACAATGCCTTCACTGGGGTGTGAACATTAGCATAATGCTTATTGAAAACACCACCCACATGTAGAAAATGTTTCTTCTTGACTTTCTTTAAAATGATTCGACAGAGAGTTGGTTTAAGATTTCGTGTGTCGTGACATAGGAGGGATTCATCATAAATTCCTGAAAACCAGATTGTCACTTCTTGGCTAGCCATATAGAAATTGTGTATGTACTAATGAATGCAAATGATGCGCCGTGGCATAATATCTCTCTTGCTTTCTACAATAGCAACTAACAAATATGTTTCCATATCAAACACTTTTAAGCTTTTCTTGTGTGCTCCATTCGTGCCACAACTTTAAGATGAGACAGCTATGATCCTTAAATGGTTTTAAATTAAGGTGGATCATCATTTGTAAGTACGTAGTAACATTAGTAACTACTAATCCAACTTCCCAAATGCTGTGGTATTACAATACTTATTTGTAGTTGTGCTGTGCACGAGTCATATTCGTTTTTTACTGACCAAATGAGATTTTTCTCAGTAGAGCAAAATGAAATGAGTAAAACGCTACGCTGTATGTCTGTACAATTGTATTTTACTTTTACACATAAACATAGACTTGTATTTTAAATGTAAATGTGATGCATTGAGCAGCAGTTTGGTGCTCTTTTAATTTAACTGGCAATGTATGTAAGTGCTATGTGTGTGCATAGAGCAAACATGCGGTTTGAGCTTTAATATGCAAAGTATATTGTACTGAGCGAAATGAGATTGTAACTACGAAAACTTTCTACCTTAACATGTAGCACTTTATGGTGTTGAATATAGTATGGTGAATATAAAGTCATGGTGCATGCGTTATAAAGTGTTATGTAGGGCCATAGAGGTACTCTCAATTGTAGTATAGCAATCATAAGACAAGATTGAGAATTGTTGGTGAAATCATTAAAATACTTACACCAGGCCAAACCGAAGCAGATGCATGGAGTACGTGATGTGACGACATTATTCATAAAATATCCTGTAAGTAAATACGATATGCAATATAATACACTTTTAAGTATAGGCCGACAAGGTAGGCGCTGATTTTATGCACTGTTATGGTAAACCGCATACTCGTTCAATGCAAAGCATACAAGATACCTATAAGTTCTAAAGTACCTATGTACAAAGAAGTGTGCCAGTCCATGTGTTCAATTTATAACGACTATTTACTTGGTGACAAATTCTCCTATAGGTATACAAGTACTCAGGTACTAAAAGTACTAAGGTACTAAAGGTACTACAACTAGCTTTCTTATGACATAATTCATACTCGCATTTACTATTAGTGATTAGTATTACTTGGGGAATGTAGCTTTGTTTAATACCGTGCCGTATGGATAACAGTCTCACGAAGAATTATCAAAAACATTTCCTTGTGTATTGTGTATGCTTTAATGTAATACAGTTCTGTGTGCATGTTTTTCCTATTTTTATGACTTATGAGTTTCTGTCAAGTTATTTAAAAATTTCAGCCGTAATTACTATACACAAACATTTTATTAGGCTTGCTTGTATAGGAAGATGAAATGACATAATTTTTTTTTATATGAAAGTAGGTTTACACACACATTGTGTTTATTTCTATAAGTAAAAGCTCTATATAAAGTACTGTAGCTAGTAATAGCAAACTGCTAAATGTTCCTTCTTTTCGTTAGAGGAAGAAATAGTTTTATATGTGTAAAAGTTGTGTGTGTATAAAAGTGGAGTGTGCTGTGGACGGTATGTGTATGTAGTATAGAATAAACATTGGAGCAAATCCGGTCACTCTATTATACATTCTTTATTGTTCATTCTTGTACATTGTGACAATTATGTCTATCAACCACGGAGGTATACTTACTCTTAGTAATGAAATGACTGTTCAAGAATGTTTCTATTAACATTGTTAGTGCATTTTATTACCACACAGAATAGTAATAAACCAAACCACTGAGAATTTCTTCGAGAGTGTGATATAGAGAATATAATATGACACTACAGCTAGTAAGCCATTCTTGCTAAAGGAGGAATAATAATTATCAGGACATTCTGCAGAGGACAATTCGCACTTTGCATTCAATTTTTAGAAACATAATATAACATCATTTCACATTTCATCAAACCTGTCAATTGCCATCTGCTTTTTAATTTCCCACCCGATTAAGGTTATCAATCATTGCAAAATGGACAAGCATGCAAATTAAGTGTTTAAGTGTCCTTAATTTTTGTCCCCGTCAGCTACTCAACCTTAAAGTAACTTTGAAAGTAACATAAATACAAATTTGTGTATAGCATTTGTTCAAAACGATTCTAGCTACATATTAGTCATCATAAGTATAACTGCAATATTAGTGAACGTAGATGATGAATTCATCAATTGTTCAAACTGCAAAGAGCAATGCAGCATACAGTTCTATTTATTAATATGGTTGGGTATTTGTTTTTGGAATGTATTCACAATTTCAGTGTGACATTACATGGTCGTGTCACAGTGTCAGTGTAATAAATGTACAGTATTTCTTAAAGCTATATTGCTTGTGATGATAATACCTATGATGCATGTATGAAACTGGAACAACATTACGCAAGCAAGCAATTCAGTGTAGTAGCTGAAAACAAATTGCCATTAACATTATCAAAGTTTTTGCACGGTATATTTTATTGTGATAATGCGTAAAATGATGAATGTTATATCACTAACAATAAGTATAATATAGTAGCAGCTAACAATTATTCTGCGTATCATATCCAAAAGTAACAGAATTTACTGTTGGTACAGATTACGAAATTCTCAGAAGACATTAACCACTCGTAAGTACATTCCATGACACTTGGATACAGTACAGTTGTTTATAATGGACTATCTCGTACTAACACAAAACATAAAAGCTTTTAATCTCTGACTAACTGTCATCGTATTTTTACATAATATGTGACTTTTCACAACAACTCCTCTTGTGCTCCCATAAAAATGTGTAGCACTATAGCAGCAGCATACACCAAGAAGGATATTCATGTTATACAATGTAGTGTATACAAGTAATAATCATCGCACCGCGAATTGCATTTCAAGCAGAATTGTTTAGTACCACACTGAAAATTAGTATAGCACCAATTACCTACATTTGCCTACTAATAACAAGATAGAAACAACCGACATCCTCGCTTAGATACGTAATTCAAGACACGACCCAGGCATTACCAGCACCACACTTTACAATTTACAATCTACACACATACATTAAAAGCTCCAAGACTCTAATGGCAAATAGGCTGAAAACATCCGTGGAATATATTATCCATTGCGACATTATAATTAAGATAGTGGATTAACACCGGACTTGCTGTTCTTCTTGATTACTGCACTTACCCATTCATTCATTATTCAACACACAGCTAAAGCTCACTCGGGCTTTTGACTCATTTTAGCAAGCTAATTAAATGAGAAAAACAATTGCGTATCATTACACATAATTTTCTTCCGAACCAACTCAAATATATGTTCACCTTTGCAACATTAATGTATTATGTAGGTATACTCTGTATGTATAACATTTTTAACTTGTATTGTAAATACCCAGTAGTGTTTGAAAAAGTCGAGAGCTCTTTACTGTAGGTACCTGCTTCATGTCTTTAACAAGGTGCAGTTGTACATAGTTGGTTATTCTTATTGCACTGTTTAAGCAATATGTTTCTGTATACCTAACGTACTACGACGAGAAAGAACGGGTTTATGCTCTACATTGCTTTGACACTTATTATTAGTAGGAAGGGTAAACTATTATCATCTTTATTAAGAAGCTTAATATTAAATAGCACCACCAGCACATTTGTGTGTAGAATTCATACATACAGGTAGGTGTGTTTTGTTTGTGCGCTTTATTGTTGAAGGTGAAGCATTTATCTGGCTCTCCTTTCAATGTTGCTTGTTTAGTAGTGGTGTAACTGAATGAAGTAGTAAGACAAGAAAAATATATTTTGAATATGAATTGCATGTGTGTGTAAGTAAATATTACAGTAGGTACTACTTGCGATTTAAGGATAATATTCTCCATATGGGAAGGTTTGATTTTGGTTGATGAATGCTAGTATTATATTTTCATCTGCTTGCGGATGAAAGCTCTTCAAAGTTAAATTGGAATACATCTTTTTATTAACAATACAATCTAAATAACAGCTAGTCTTATAGGGAGTAAAAATGTGGGATAATAATACTTGAGACACTTATGAATATGCATATGTAAATAAATAATGCGAGAAAAGATAAGTAAACAAAGTGCTCCGGTTCTATTCTGTCAAAACTTCTTGTGGGGCAGATATATATATTCATTAAACAGGCTCGCCACTTAATGCAATGACCATCCTTAAAATTAACTACATACCTGGTGCAAATCTGTGCTTAACTGCAATCCAAATGATTTCTAAGAAATCTGGACGAACTGACAAAAGATTTTTTAGGGCCAACATATTTTTTTATGATTATGATCGTATGGTGGTAATAAATTGGTAAGTAGTTCTTGTCTTCATAATAAAATATGTTCATATTTATTTAGGAAAATCAAATGGCAGAAATATTTTGTTAGTTGGATTTTGTAGGACGTTCACAGTTATTAGGTGTAGGCTGCACGGTGATTTTTACAAAGGGATGCGCTAAATATTAGCCAAATATAAACCATTTATTGTTCTCCAAATTTACATTCAGTCAAGGCATAGGAGAACAATATCCGAGTACCTGAATCGAAAAAAACTGTTTAAAAAGAACACTCTAGAAACCCACATATCATTTGCTATTTACTAGATTGCATGTCGTGTTATTGCAATAAATAGTATGAGTAACTTGTATCTGATAGTAGTCCGAATTGTCATATTCATACAAATAGCGGTTTAGACATTTATTGTTTTAATAATCAATAGAATCCCTTAACACATTAGACAGAATTATTGAGCACACACTATTCTGCTAAGATATAGTGTTAATTGTTTTACTAGTATACTAAATCTCGTATGAAGCTGCTAAAAAATTATAATAGCTACCACTACCGATACTCTCAACGTCTCAACATATTCACTTAACAAAAATATTTTGGAGCACAAATGAATGAGATTTTTTGATATTAAATCGCATTCAGTCTGCAGGTATGTTTATAATCAGTTGAAATTGAATGTATTATTCATTCACTATAATATGCTTCCAAATATTCATACATGTACAAGCTATCATTGGACATAATGAATGTGATTTGTAGGTTAGAAATTTTAAAATGTGCGTATCACAATCATCATTACTATTACACAGTGGGGTTCTCCACAAGGAAATGAATATTAATCTCCAATGTGCAACTTTCATAAGCATTAGATTCACAGTCAAATATATTTTCACACATTTGTATTAGGCATATGAAAGTAATCTGCAATCATCATAAGGTATGCATAATAATTTAGTTTATAATATGCGAGTGAGATGGATTTCCTTTAACCATTATGCGTTTACTATGACTAGCTTAATTTCAGAAATATCTTACAAAGAATTCCTATATCGGAGCAACGGAGCAGATTAAAATCGATGTGAATTAACCATTAATATCATCCTAGTGTGCATCATAAATCAATTTCCTACTCAGAATTAAAAATGATATCAAATTCTTATTAGCACACATAATACTCTTACAGAGTTCTTTACATGATGTGTTAATAGAATCTTAGGAGGTGGGTTCTCTTTGTAAACACATACCTAATCAGAATTAAAATCCGAAAGCTCCTTATCTTCCCTGTATCATACATTTGGTCTACTTACAATTTTAAAGAAGGCAAATAGGTATAATATGAACATGTTATATCGTTGTGAGGTGTTTATATGTCTTTGAGTACAATGAAGCTCACAAGATGAAGAGTCTGATTAATAATGAACAAGCATCATCTTCCATTGCGGCTGTTTCCTTTGTTCATGTCATGATTCATTCCATCATCATGACATAATCTTCCTGGCGATCATTTCATAAAGAATTGACGAATCTTTTATAAATTTCCCAAATGCAAAAGTTCAATCTACCCCCACCCACCACTAGCAATCCAATTTAGAATGAGAAATGTTTACAAAAACATAAATGCTTGCCCATTATCACTTTATTATACCTCCATTAGTTTGAGGCGACGTGTTTTTCCAAGGAAAGTTAATTTTATTGGTGTTGAGTGAAATTGAGTGGTTTGAACGAATACAATGGAAGAAATGTGTCAAATTAAAACTCTTTCTTTGGACGTACGTTATTGTTGACAAGTAAAAGCAAAAGCCGGTCAGATGGAGACTAACCTTATTTCTCTGTGAATTTGATGACAGTTTGCCTTAACGACAAATGTGTGCAATAATAGCATAATACCCTGTAATTTGAGTCCATTATGCTTAATTCGTTACGCCCATGCGGCGTTAGCTCCATTAAGTCTCTTTCAACTGTCTTTAGCAGTTTCTCTGTTTATGTTTGTAGTTTCAGTACACGGAGGTACATCGTTGACGTTGTTATCGGCATGTAGACACAACACACCCAAAAACTCACTATCTGTCTGTCTTGCTTGTTGGTTGCAACTTGCATTCAGCAGCATCCCTCCTATATGCATGCATATGTACTTGTACTACACACAGAAATAATGGGTACACATAATACCTACGCTTTCCATGCCTAGATGCATTATTCTGCAATGTGGAAAGGAACTCAAAGGAAAGCCATATTTAGTATTATAATTTATAATCTCTCCTTGTGTGTTTTTGGGTCTAGCTCTCCGTTCTGATACACAATGGACAGTCAAGGCGTCGAGTCGGGCCATTAAGCTTTGATTTAAAGTTGAACTGCTGTGACAAGCAACGTGTTACACTTTTACTATTATTTTTCATCTGCGATTGCTTAAATATAATTCAATACAAACAACAAATAAGGGTCAAGTTAGTTTTTACAAATGCAATAGGCTACGCCATGTTGTTTGCCAACATTAGCATTTCAATAGGTACTGCTGATATTTCTTGGAAATAAGTGTACTAAGATTACATTCTTGAAAGTTATATGCACTGCGTGAGTGCAAATGTTGTGAATGTTAATTTGCGATATAATTATTACGATTATTAAGCAAATCTATAACTAGAAGTATACTGGACTGTTGTCCGTGACGGATAAACTCGAGTTATTTTCTAGTTTGCATGCGTATCGTACATGCATTAGAAAGGAATACAACCTACCTATAATTCTCTAGATCTAGAAGGGAGTACGTATAGGATAGCAGTTTTACCCATTTGACAAATCATGCTAATCATTCTTGTTTATATGCGTTTATAACTACGAGCTATAAAATGTTACTAATAGTAATTTATAGGATACAGAACTGCGTAGTTAAGTATAAATTGCCTATAGGAAAATTAAAATTTCATGGGGTAATTTTATTGAGTGTAAGAAATATGACTGTTCTAGATAAAACGATGCAGGTATTTGCAATTTGTATATCATAATTTGATCATACACATTCAGCACAAACAGTACTATTAGTAATATTTTTATGTATTCTTAGGGTGTAGACCATGTATAGTTAGTACTCGTTATTGAAATACTTGCTCATTGCTCATAACTTCAATGCGAGGGTTCTGGTAAATAGCAACAATGGTTGTCTTATTAGAAAAATGTAAATGTAACAAAGGATCACTAACATTAAGTTGGTACAATACTATCAAATGGCATCGTTTAATTTTTGTTGACATCATGGACATCCATCCTGCTGTCCTCAGCTAGATACCTGCTTCAGCGTAGGACTTGTATATGGTCAGATTTACATACAAAGCAAGTAACTAGCCCATGAAACTCAAGAGGGATATTTATGACATGAAAAATTGAATATCGTATCATTGGTTTGCAAATACATACATAGCTCATGGGTATACTTTTCATACTTGAAATTTACATATTAGACCCTTGGTATGTTGGTATCAATTGATTTGGTAACCTTTCTACCCATGGATTCCAATTCCAATGATAAATAATTATCGGCAGGATACGGAAGAATAATTAGTGAGTATAATATCCTAGTGAGTAGCTTATTAAGTTTCCCGTTCCATAGGAGCAGTGTGCATACAAACTTGATAATATGTTAGTTAAATAAAGTACATGCGCATAAAATATTTTGTTTCGTAAAATAAGGATAATGAGCAAAATCTGGATCAATTCTGTAGATTTTAATGGAAAACAGTACATTAAGAAAAGATATAATTAATACATACACCTACTGCAAGACTCAGATTTTAAAATCATACACATACCTCGCATTGATTCATTGATATAGAATAGACGTTCGGTAATGTACGATCTGATTATATGGCTGACTGATGTTTCTTGGATGCTAAAATGATAAAATATGATAACATGCTAACAAGAGCGGAAACGTAGTTAGATAATAATAATAAATGCGCATTTCCAAGTTTTGCCTAAATCATGATTTGATTACTATCTACAATACACTGCTACTTGAGCCAGAAGCTGCGCTGATAAATATTTAATCAGCTTTTAGACGGTTATGCTCGTTTACATGCATCTTCTTAGTGTACACAGTACAGAATTTTTCAAGTTAAAGCCTTGAGGTGTGTCCATAACAGTCGAAAACAAAAAATCTTTGCACGTGGGCTTTCTTACTGTTTTACTGTGAAAACTCTTCCCAAAATACTATTACAAGCAAATTATTTTCGGCAATCTCTCATCAAAAATACCATACTTAGAAGTGGTAAAGGATTTTCTTATCTTAAGATTCATACATACACACTATAGTAATACCCTCTAGACATATCAATCTTGAATCTTAAAGCGGGGTCCTTTGACCTTTCTTTATTTGAAAATAATTTCAAGAAAGTAAAACTCCATGTTTGTTACTAGCATATACTTCTTGGACGTGAATATCTGTACTGTACAAAATGTTAAAGAGATATTGAACTATGGTAAACGAGAAAGTGGTAACGTCTTCTCAACTAAAAATGATACCAATAGATTCATAGAGTAATGTTTCTACAAAAAACGAAATATCACTTCTTCATAGTCTAGCTAAAATATATAATGTCCATAATGCTCAACCATATTACAAGAATAAAAATAAGTCTTAAAGAAACATTAGGTACTCAATCTTCATTGCAGTGGTTGTCATTTCTTTCTAATGATGTTAACAACACAGCAAAATATCGCCTGTACCTAATACAACTTCTCAACAACAATTTAATAATATGATGCACTGCACAAGTGTGGCATGGGTATCTCTGACTAAACATCACATTTGGAATGGGAATAGTTTCATAGCTAATTGTCCTTCTCATTGTATTGTAAGTATTCCGACGTATTGTATATTTGTATTGTTGTCAGTTCTGATTTCTTGGGAGGACCTACATTCTGCAATCTAACGATAACGATACACTACGTTGCATTGAATTGTGAATTGTATTGCATGTAACACTAACAACACGTCATAGTAAAACAGAAAACAACAATGAAACTTTTAAAGGTGTATATTTTAATACGTCATTAGCTACACATTCTACACATGCTTTATTACCTGCACACTATTATTGTAGCATATGTACTTACACAAAAATCAACATTTTAAAACTTATACACTCGTAACATACACTCCATACCCACTTCAAATCTCGGCTTTTACAATAGTTAACATAACTTGTGTAGTACCGCATCAGGATCTTTCTCAAGTCCTTTATTGCATTTTATAAAACTTACTTTAACGATCAGAGAAAGATGACCTGCATATTGACATATGAAAATTAGCATTAACAATATTGAGTTTCAGTGTGCAGCGTTTATTAAAATCATTGTACAATTTTGCATATAGAGCAGAGCAGTATATAATGTTAAAATTCGTTGCATGTGAAACAACTTGTGTATGCAAATATTGTTCTGAAGGTGTTTCGTCTTTGAGATTGGGATTTATGACGCTTGGCTATGAATTTTGTTGTTTATTTGCGGCTTTATACATTCTTTGTTGAAATATGATACAAATACATTGGCTATTCTAGTTACAAACACAAAGAGAGACATAGAGGTAGAGCGAGAGATTGAAATGAGTTTTTTGTTTGATGGTTTTGCAGGTGGTGATAGTGGGTAACGGATCTGTGGGTAAGAGTTCTATGATACAGAGGTTTTGCCGAGGGATCTTCACTCGTGATTACAAGAAGACCATCGGCGTGGATTTTCTCGAGCGGATATTGCCCATTGAAGATCAGTCTGTTCGTCTCATGTTGTGGGATACAGCTGGCCAGGAGGAATTCGATGCTATCACACGAACATACTATCGGGGTGCGAATGCCTGCGTCCTAGCCTGCAGTGTCACCGACAAAGAGTCATTCCTTGCTCTACCCAAATGGAAAAATAAGGTACATGGCTTTTACAAACACAAATCTATACAACCCACGTCATTGTAATACATACCTTCAAGATAATGACAACAGTTTATTTAAGGAGTAATTCCTTATAACTAGCTGACTCCCTCCCTCCTCGGGGCTCATGTTAAAGAAGAATCTATGAAGAACTATTTGTACGAATGCAATTACATTGCAATTTTTTGCACCTGCACTGCACTGACGGCTTACTATTTATTGCTAATGGAAATAAGCTTGCTTAGAAATAGGCAATCAACATCTTTAAATAATTTTTACTGTCATTTGGTGAAAACGAATGGACATTTATATTTATTGTGCCGTAGAACTGCATGCATATGTTTTAGCACGTGTAGGTACGTCTTGTACGTACATATACAATTTATCTGTGTAGATCAACATGGGATTTGACACAAAAACTAGTTTCATTTTTAACTACACACAATTATACACATATGCTGAACTTAATTGCCATAAAATGCATGCAAAGTACAAATCCTCTCGCCACTCTCTTGTAAAGTAATCATTGTCATCAGCTTGCACATCGTTTCCTTTTGGTCATTGTGCGTGGCTACGGCATGTGCTACTACTAGGAGTAATCAGCATGAGAGACAAAATTACAGAGAATTTAACTGACTAGGTGTACTTACATACTTGAGTATACGTTTAATTATAAAAAATGCATAGCCATCTTTCGTTGCTGTCACGTTGTTCGATGCTCTTAATTTTATGTAATTTCCACCCCAGGAAGCTCATTAACCTACAAAATACTTTCGAAAGACATTTTTAATTTCACTTCGCTTTATATCCGACTAATCTCTAATAACTCGAATAACTCTAACAATGTCAATGACAAATGATGCAGGGACACAGAAAGAAAATAATGTTTTACTTTACCACAATCTATGTATAGGACATATAGGACCACGATTTATTAATACAAGCTTACCCTAATTCGATATTGAAAATCAAATGACTTTTCATTTTCTATAACCATGCAAGTTGTAAATGACTCAATTAAAAACTGTGACTACCCAATGCTAAATGCTATGGATTACTGACAGCATCCAGCTTAATTTTGCATGTATCTAATCGGAACTCATAATGAGTATTTAATATTATATTTGATTAATTCGAAGAAAATTAATTAAACCATGTTTGTTTGAGTGTTTAAGTATTAGGTAAAGTATATGTAGTGCAATATACATATTAACTATCTCAAGACTCATCGCTCTAGATATGTCTAAATTATTGTCTTGTCACTTAGGTATTAAAATTATATCACAGTTTCAGAAATTAATTATAATATACACTCAATACCAGTGCAGGACTACCTAATAAAAAAAGAAAGTACAGGACAGGACACTGAAAATTGGAGTGGAGAAAAAATTAGATTGTAGTGCATGGTTGATTATAGTAATAACAGCGTTAATGTCAAGATTAGATAATGAGGATTCTACGTAGTTAAGCGAATTGACAGATTAGTAGAATAGGGCTGCTTAATTCGCATACTGCAAGTAGTCTAAACGTGGGAGGTCTAGTGGGATTTTTTCTTGTGAAGCTGTCTTTTGCCCTGTTATGTACAATTAAATTCTTTCGGCTTTCTGAATCTTTTATTCGTATCTATCCATCGGTAGATATTTGTTGTAGTACACAGTGATGTATTTTGTATTATGTGTTCACTGGTAGGTACTGCATAATGAAGGCATGCATTTTACTTTTCCCCAGATTTTAGTTCAGTGTTAAGAAACAAAGCAGAATTAGTCCAATTTAAGCTAACTCTTGTATGAAGAGTAAAATACAAGCTCTTTTGTTTGCAAAATAATGTATACAATAAAAAATATAGTTTAAATTTTAGGTACCTTAGCTAGAGAAACATCTAGCAGACTGATTACACTTCGTTTCTTAGCATTTCATTGAAAAAATCGTTTTTGTTTTGGTTTTGACTCCTTTATTGAAAGTAAGAGACAATAAGGCAATTTCACCGTTACAAATCGTAGTACACAAAGAAAACTGCTAAACGGTTTCACTGAATTCATCAGCAGCACGTAACCTCAATAATTTACTAAAAATGTATCCATAAAGATTTCCTAACCTTTTAGCCTATCACGGTTTAGTAGTTTGGAACTCACCCGTGTAGTTAGTGCTTGCTAGCTCCAATTTCTGCATCTGCTGCAGGGCACACAATATTGCGAGCATTATTGCTAAAGCAAACAACCACGATTACAAAGCAAAAGTTAACCACACATCAAGCACACCAAAGAAAAATGTGGAAGATGAAGATACGCATCATCGTGTATTACATATTTTAGTATCGAGTAGGAACTTCCCAGTTCACTCATTATTTGTTATTATACAATAGCGAGCACAATGGACCAGAGATGATGTGTGCATGTCGAGCTTGATGAGCAGGAATGAAGATTTAAAATGAAATCATCATCTTATGATTATCATTCAAGTCAAAAGCAACCAACCAACCGAGAAGCTTGTAATAGTAGTAATATATACCTAGGTATCTACACTGAACTCTAATGATATCAAGCAAACATACAGGTGTAGGTACAACATAACATAAATTTACCATTTTACACTAATACTTCTTTCAATGCTTGTTGTGCTTACACACAGCTTTAGAAACACAAGTACCTACTGCAACACATGTATCGGTTATCGTGTTAAATATAAATACAGGGTTTTGTGTTGTCAATTACAAACAACAATAAAGTGTCTCAATAATAATTGTGAGATAGAATTGCATCAATCCCAGTTATTCTTTGAAATGATTGTAAAATACAGTTGTATAGACAATTTACTTTATTTCTAAAATATTAGGTATGTTTCATTTAAAATTTACTCGCATAAGTTAAGCCATTGTAGCATACAAGCGTATTTTCTTTATTACAATTTACCTGTATTTTACAATAGTATATAAAAGTTATGTTTTCTCCTCCAAAACCCTGATGCTCTTATATGTATGACAAAAAAATATTCAATTGATGATAATAGTAAGAATGTGGAAATGTATTGCAAAAAAGGTTTACATCTGTAGACTTGGCTTGCAGTAGAGAAAAAAACAAAGCAATGCTTAGCGCATAGCCGCACCAGCATGTAGTAGTCCAAACCAACCAGACAAGACCGCAACCAAATGACAATGACACACGGCGACCTGTGGTTGAAGCTGTATGATGATTGTCTCCCCATATGTTATTACTTTATAGGCATTTTCCTTATTGGTACCAAACGAGTCGTGGGGCAAAAACAATGCGCTCTATTATACACGCTGAGTGCACAACGACAATATTCAAGCTATACACGTCTTCATTTGTTTATCATTTTTTAGACTCTTTTTCTTCAATGTGTACTTTGATTCAAAAATTTGATTTAGAACTTTGAGTTTAGGATGCCTGAGACATCATAGTCAATTCTTAAATCCCAAGTTGATTTTTCATTTTTAAATAAATTACGAGTATAATAACCAGAAAAATAGCAGATTGTTCTAGATCTATAAAACAAATACATGTACGCACTTATTATGTATTTGTTATTTGTAGTAATAAATAGAGTTATTCATTTTTATCGTATACATTGTAAGGTTGTAAATTGCAGTCGTTACACTCTGTGCCACAATGTTCTTTCTTGTGCATTGGAAAAAGAGTAAATGTACATAATTTACATTGTGTGAGTATTATCGGCATACCTACATACAGAATAATACATAGCTTCCTCCAATATGTAAACAAATTGAATGCATAATAGTGAGACCTATAGTTGTATTATGTTATTAAGTTATGAAATGGATTCAGTAAATGCATTTTAATGTTTGTGTATACAGAGGACAATGTATATTAAACACATAGTCTACATGTAAATATTTTTCTTGTGGAGTTAGTACAATATATAAGACAAATAGAAGCGATGAGAACGATGAGAATTTTACACTGATTACGTTTACGATGATGAAGATTGAGAAATTTGAATGCGTTTATGACGACAAATGATTTGAAATGTTTTTTATAACGCAAATATTATTACTACGACTATCACTTAGCTATATACTACAGCTGAGTTGGATGATAGAGTCCTTTGCTCTTTATTCAATTACTGCTAGCTTACTCTCGTCTTTACTACAACATTGCATTACATTATTTTGGATTAGTTCAGCCGTATCTTTTTTTATTGTAGGTTTATTTTACAATGAGTAAACTTGTCTTCGACTACGTAATTCTATCATATCATACGTAGCGAATAACTAAACGAAGAGTTTTTATGCATCTCGTACACAGTCGTCAGCTAATGAATATTATGGTATAGTACTAGTGTGGTAGGTATCGCTTTAGGAGAGTTGATATACGACTTGAATGCACGTAACTTTGCAAGAATTCTACAGATTGTAGTAGCTAGTAGATGTTTTCTGCGTAGAGGTTGTATGATGTGTACTTACCTTTAGCGTTTACATAATGGCAGTCAATAACTTTTGAATTGAATGTTTAATCAAGCATGGTATACCAAAGCAGAGGCAGCCAAGCTGAAGCAGATCCTTAGTAAACACACTATACCAAGGGGAATAAACAGGTCTTTCCTTTCCGTGGCTGAACTTATGGTGATAAGTTTCGTTCTTATATGTTGCTTTACATTAACATCGGAATTCCGTAGGGAAATCCGGAGTTGATTGTCAGTATATTATATTATACCTAAGCATGCATAGTACCTACCTATGTGAACTTACACAAGCATTTGCCAATACAGGTATAAAAAAATCTCAACGCTACTCTCAAACTACAAGAATAATCAGCTGCTATGTATTATGGTAAATTGTAAAGTTTAGGAATCTAAGAAAAACGAATACAGTACCTAAAAGTATGTAGCAGCCTAAAGCTTCAAGGAATATGTACCTAATGCATATTAAGACTGCTACTACCTACAGGCAAGGCTTTCCCAACTTAAGCAAAATATTTGTTCCTAGTATTATTGTTGATAGTACCTATCGATACAAAAAATATAAAGACGAAGCATAGTAAAGGACTAAAATTTATCTTGTTGTCATTGTAAATCAAATACTAACAATAAAAAGAAGTGTGAATTCATAAATATCCTAGGTACACTCCATTTGTTAATGTCATATAGGTACTACGATATCTACATGTTTCCCTAAAGTATCAGCAGTATTATTAGCGTTTAATACTTTCGAATATTTTTTGATTCGTATGTGTATATATACACCATAAGGCCTTGTGGCGTATACACATACTGTGCTACTACTTTTTGAATACTAATCTTTTAAAAGTCAATCATTTTCCCGGTACCAACAAATAATTTGTATGAAATTACTTTGGAAAAATATGAATTTGGATGTATAGCGTGTACTAACAGCATTAAATGTAGGACTATTGTTGTTTTCTTAAGTTGTGTACAAGGTATGAATCTTATCATACTTTGATAAGTGTGTGTACATATAATAGTTTCAGTTTGTACAAATTTAATTCTTCGAATGGGTCCTGAAACTTATAAAAGTAAGGTCAAGCTTACAGCATGTATTGCATAATAAATGCATTTACTATTTGTTGAATCATTGCAATCTTTTAGTTAGGAGAGCATTTTATGTAGTTAGGAACATTTACCTTGCAGTCAGCATAAATAATTGTCATTCATATTGTCGATTATGTGTGATGCAATTTGTTAAATGAGACTTCACTGTTTAATGAAATTATTAAGTTGTTAGACAAGACAAGAAAAGCCTATCAATTACATCTCGGCGTAATTACACAGAAGCAAGGCTTATTTCACTTTTGTTTTCGTGAACGGGACGAATTCACTATGCGCAAAGGGTTACGCTTGAGTTATAGAAATTTAATTCCTTTCATGGCACTGCTGAATAAAAATCATAAATAAAATTCCTTCCTTCAATTCACTTCTGTTGAAAACTTGAATCGTGTATGGCTCTGTTAACAATGCAGCCAAGCTACGGAGTCAAATGTAAAGACACCACTTGAATATTAAATGCTACCTTTATGAGCATCCATCCACCAATACATATAAATTCTGTAACGTGGACGTAACTTCATCTTTTACTCACATATACTCCAGTATAGAAAAACGTATGCATAGTTTTAACACACAAGACATTATAGATACTTTACTGCATACAACTGACGTTAATAAATCTAAGTATTTAATATTTAGCAACGACACCTCCAGACCTAGGAACCCTGTACACATAGTTGTACACAGGCAAGGCAACTATTTATAAGTAGGATGAACAAATCTTAAAAGGGAATAATAATGTTTACATACAATAAGGTAATTTTATTTATGATTGGGGTAGACCCATGAGACAGGGAACTATCCTATTCTTCTTTCAGTATAGAGACTAAAAACATTTTCCTAACACCAAAGAATAACCAGACAATCAGTCATTTTGTTTGCACGTTATATTCCCCCCACACAAGTACCTCGTACTCAACACAATCTCATTATTATGCATATCGCATCCGAAAATCAATTTCGGATTCTTTTATAATTTGCATAGAGAGATTTGTTTTACTCTTTCCTTTTCTGTTTTAACTGTAAATGTATTCTTATGCCTTTGAGGTAGCATTTTGTTGCTATTGCGCTTTAAATTATGGTAGCATTCTTGTCTTATAAAATTTAATGCTTTCATAAATAGTAGGACATGCATTGTCTTTTCTTATGTTTAGTATTTAAGGATTATTTTCAATTTTTGTAGCTATTTTGGTTGGTTGGAGCTCCCTAATGCCTATAGCGTCTTAAAATGGCGATACTTACAAATTGCAACGTGATTGATTTATGATTTACAACTATTCACAGAGAGCCATTTGATTGATTTGTACAAGTAGTTTCTACCTTCCACTCACTTAAAACTAAGACTCATTATTCAAGAGACAGTGTCGACACAGATTTTATTGTTTTATTAATATTTCTATTTAAATCACATACCTAGGTAGGTACAATAAAAACATACACAGCAATAATTGTGGTTTATAAATAAATACTCATATACAATTAAGACATATTTGACAATGTCTCACGTACATCATGACACCATTGCATTTGCATTGATCTAAGTGCAGGCATTACTTTAAGTACTAATGAAAGGGGCATGCATTCCATACAAAAGAAAAGATTAATTGATACCCGTCGTCTCGTCGATATTTCCCTGTGATAGCTTTGTGTTAAACTCTATATGAGTGGTGAATAATATGCAAACGCCAACGTAACTCGTAGACATAGAACAAATACTTTCAGCTTGTCATTCTTAAGTATTACTAAAGTTTTAGGTGTGCTGTTCACAGGTAGGTCTGTGTGTATGATGGTCACATTAACCACAAGCATACATTAATCTTGCACATGTAACAAACAAAAAATGAATATCATATTTATGTACTACATAAATAATTTATCTCTTTATTGTTGCATGTAATATAATATACTTATTATTGTGTGGTAAAGCAAACTAACTGTAAGTATACAACAACAGTCTAATCTCAGATACACTCTGGGTTGTATGTACATTGTTTACATGCATATTCGAATTCTACTGACTGTCTGTCAACAGAGAGACACAGCCTGTTTGCATGTGTCGCCTTTTGTATGTATATAGTAGCATCACTTGAGACATGAGCCATCAACTCTTATATCTGCGTGTGTAGTTATACACCATTTAATGTAACTATACAGAATGCAATGCGAGTAAAACAAGAAAAGCTAAAGTACCCGAAGCCACACCTTAATTAAAAACTATTTTCTCACCACAGGTGTGCCGAGAATGTGGAGATATTCCCATGGTTTTGGTTGCCAACAAGGTCGACTTACAGAAGCAAGCTGTCGTTGACAGGTAAATGGATTTTTATGCTACATTTATCTTAATGCTGTACGTACTTAATATTTTATAATGCTCATTTTTATTATTATTACCGTTTCGACGAGAAGAATTGCTAAATTTTTATCAGCAAGTACAGAAATCATATTTATTTTCTTGGAAAGGCTAATAGGTCAAATGTACATATTGGTGTACTAGCATGGCCTTGTGAGAGGTTGATGAGGTACATTATGTAAACAAAATAAAATAATTAATTATTTTAGGTGATATAAATAAAATTAATGCTATACTTTCGTGTGATCCCTGTCCAATGTCCCACAATATCAAATGCCCCATAAAGTCTTCTTATTCTCATCCCACAGTCAATAATTCTGATCGAATTTTACAGAATATCAACACTATTATTATTAACTTAGCCATATCTTTTCATTTAAATAACAATTATGATGCTTCCAATTTGAACGGTCATCTCTTACAGTATGCATACATACAAACTTAAATATTAAAAAAGAGTTAACATGAATCTATACCATATACCTACCAAATTAACTTGCAATTACCCCCAGCTATACAATACCATGATTATTGTATGGGCGTGCTTGCGATTAGTACAAATCAGTTAAAATCATTAACTCACAGCAATCAGAGAAAGTCCCCGATGAGCTACTAATAAATAAATGCATTGTAAAGACTGATATTGCTGTATTATATAGTGATCCTGATCATACAATGTGAATAATACAGTTTCTATACTTACTGTATTTTACACTCGTATATAAACATTCCTTCGTGGAAGGGGCAGGCTTGAGAAATTAGGTCTGAGATTCAGTCCACGTTTGACACGGTTGACTCGTGCCATGCATTTATATGTCTGTCTGTAATCCATGTACTTACATTGTTATACACGCTTCTATCTGTTTGTATGCAAATATGTAAAGTATAGAATTAGCTTATCTATATACATATATATTTATGTCAGCGTGTTTAATGCAGTTTACTTTCAGACAATTACAATGCTTAGCAGTGTTAGTATGTAATGTAGTTGCTTGTTAAATAAAATAGTTCATATTCCACACACATTGGAAAATACAAACAAACTGACATGTGTATTAGATTTTTAGTACGCCATTAATACTACCATGTGCCTGTTGGTTATAATGGGTCCAGATAATCTAGTTAATATGTATACAAAATTAATATATTTAAATGTTATGAAATTTCTAATGACCATAGCAGTATACATGCTTCGAATCGAACTAGCTTTCCGAAACCTAAATAAACGTACATTTCTATATTACATGTTCTGTTTTACGAAAAACCCAGAAAATCATGAACATTTGAATGCTATACTAACACTAACTTAAAAATCGATGCAATCAGATTCATGAAAACAAAAAGTGAAGATATTTTGAATAGAAAACTTATTGGTTATTGCA
>JAQFYB010001696.1:0-30309 GCA_034694085.1 Pogonognathellus longicornis
TCTAATCTGCTTTATTAATCGAATGAATTCAACCCACTGGTTCTTGTAACTCAATCACAAATTACACACGAAACTGAAGGAGCTTAATGGACTATTGCAATTTTATTACGTACCTACATCTATTTCTATGCAAGTATGTATTATACCGAATCACTTCTTGAGACATTGTGTTCAACAATTCTTTTATAACCTCTCAGTGTCTTTTACTCCCGTACACCAAAGCTTTTAGTTCTTTTCTCATTTTTCCCTTTCATATTTAATATCTGTAATTACATATCTACGTAACTCACGTAATTTAATCCCAAGAACTCAATGTAAGTTCCCAAAAGATGAACATTTCTCGATCTCGAGTCATGCTTAAGAATTCCGGGAGACAATTAGCAAATATATTTGAATTTCAAAATTAAGAAACTTTTAAGAACTATTTTCGTGTCTCATATAATCTTGAATATCTACATTAACAACTGTATAATACAGGGCATGGTACAAGACAAACACAATAAGCAAGATAATACTAAGTGATATGATAGGTTAGGTTAAAACATGACAGATTCATGAGGAAAGTTCCTTTCGACATTATGCTATTCGATTACTATCATTATCATCAGTGTCACTCAAAATGTAACAGAAAGTGGTGTAGTAGTAAAAGTAGTTGACGTGCATCAACGAATCCTAAGTAGTATGTACATGAATGAGTTCACACAAGATATGTGTGCAAGAATTAAACTGACAGACAGAACAAGGACTCGTACGGCTTTGCACGACACGTAGGGCTTACATTTACCAAACTAAACATAATCCGATGCTGTCTCATTTGAATACATATCTCTGTCGAACGCAAATACGAAAAAATCGCAAACAGTTGCTATTTGCAAAGTAACCAAAGCCGAAAATGAGATCACCAAAGAATTTGTTCTTAACATTTATTTGGCACTCAACGTTAATGCATAAGGATGAATTTTGCTTTAATTACCACACGAATAGGAACACTAGACCTAGAGGCGAAAAGAATCTACAATTCATATTCCTATACATTAATGCACAAAGAGAAGTATTCTATTTTACAACGCTAAAAGTGATACAAAAAAGCACACACTCGAATTTCTTTTATTTTATGAAGTTTGTATATTATGGAACAGCTACAAAAACCAAAAAATAAAAAATAAAATCTGCAATATTATTATAAACTAAATGTTTATGACACGACATTATGAGATGAGTTTACACAAAAGCGATTTGACTACTTCATAAAATACCGTACCCACCGATGTGCACATTTAGTCTTAAACTTATTAAAAGGGTCAAGGAAAACGTTGTGACAATTATGTAACGCGACTATAATCCGAGTGTCAAATTATATGTAGTACAGTACATGCATGTGCACACAATATCTCATTCATGGTTTAAGTAACTAAAAATACATGCAACAAAATGTACAAATTGTCTAATTCTTGTCAGGTTGGATCATCTTGCAAATAAATACTAGCTACCTAATTCTACCTCCTTACTTCAGTCAAACCTTGTCATTTATATGAATGAAATTGTGCATGGTTTTTTTCAAGCTGAATTTAAAATTTGCTTTAGTTTAGTGAATACTAAATGTGAATCTTACTGCTAGATACAGATTTGGCTTCAGCTGCATGTTTAATATTAAGATTAAATACCTATGCTATTTGCTGTGTATGCTGAATACATAAAATGAGTTCAGTTTTCATTTCATTGCATTGCAACCTACACATATTTTTTAATTAAGTGCTGCTTTGATGTTTCTTCAGATTTTGCAAACTGATAGCAAGGCAATTCATTCGAGTCCACACTACGACGAGACTTGTCTACGTGCCATAAGTCACAACGAGAAATTCATTTCAATGAAAATGAGACGAGCTGAATTGAAGCACACTTGAGTTATTTGACAGAGTACAGTGTAAGTTTTGAGTACTTGTTAGCTACAAAACATGCAAGTATCAAATGACATTCTGAATGCCAGAAAATATCATCAAATCATAGTTCGAGTAAATGCAAATATTTTAACACAAGCTTTCACCATATCACCCACACATTTAAATTCTATGTTGTACTATAGTACAAGTTTCATTAGACCTTGTTCAGCAAATCTGGGAAATATAATAAAAGGAAAGGCAAAACCCAGCCTTCGGTTACATGTTGCATGCAAAATGCAAACATCTCTTTTTCAATCATTCATGTTTGCGAAATTGCTCAACTGAAACATTCGTCATCGTCGCCAGCTTGCTAACTAAATACAAATAAAATATTACAAACATAACCTACACTTCTCTCTCATAATTTCCAAGAAATTTGCTTTATACAAATAGTTACTCGATTGCTCCCAGCTCGTTAATTAGTAGCAATTTCAAAACAATATTTTACTTACATTCATTTCAAGCTTTACATACATAATACCTACACATACAAAACAAAAGGTCACTCTCATTCATTAGTCTCATACTGCATACACTGTATGTAATTTGTATGTACGTATTTGTGTAAATGCAGTGTATGCCTACTACTATATATAAGTTAGAATCTGAATTAAAATCAGTAATACAGGAAATAGTGTAGTGTGTAATAATTTTGTGGTGCTGTGCCGTTTTGTGTGTACGAATGCGTAAATGCAAAGAGTCTCACTTTTGACTTTGATTCAGTACTATATTTAAATAGTTAGAAAGAGGGAGAAAGAAATGAGCAGCTGAATTTGCACACTTACCCCATAACTCTCCAGAGACTGTGTTTGATTTTGTGAAGGAATTTTTAGACTAGACAATGATTTAGATTTGGTAGACTGATGATGAAACGCCAAGGAAGAGGAGGATGTGGCAGAAGGGTGGTGTCCTTCATTTCGGTACACTTGTGGCTGCAACTGTTGTGAGTGTTGGTGCTGGAGTAAATGCATTTGTTTCTGATAGTTTAACTGATGTGGGCAATGTGGCTGGTGGAGTTGACGATGATGTTGCTGACTCAACTGATGTTGCTGATGATGATGCTGTTGTTGTTGATGGTGCTGCTGCTGCTGCCGTTGTTGATGTTGTTGATGTTGGTGTAGATTCTGAATAGGAAACTGATTGTGAGAAGATTGGATTTGAGTTTGACTTTGATTACTAGTTTGTGACTGGAGGTATTCTGCGGTGGTATCGAAAAAGCCCGGAATGTTTGGCGGGGGACGACAGATTGTCAGGATGGTTTCCATCGGCGTAGTTCTCAGCACTTCCAAAGCTTCCTGTTCACCAAAACAAAAAGAAACACATTACTATTGTCATTGTCATCCACGTCACTGAAGTATATAGTCATTCCACTCTGTCTGATGTGGTATTGTATTGTGTTCACTCACAGACACAAACACTAAATGTATCTTAACAGTGTGATATATATAGCAATCCACAACTACGTTTCATGATACCAATACTAATACCACCTACGGATCCGGATGAACATAGTGTCACCCTCCCCCCTGCTAGCCTTTTTACACAATTACATTTTCCATGTACCAATGTAGAATGTACATAAAGATACAAAGCTACCTACACTGTTATACAACAATATTATTTCGTTTAACGTATTTCTCTATATGTAGTCTCACAAAGTAAGTATAGTGTCTGAATCTTCCTGAGAAGAGTTCTTACTTACAAAAGCTATTACTGTCACTGTGTCACTAAACACAGAAGAAAAACATCATGTCTTGTGCAGACTGCAGAGAGATACAATAAAGCAATGAGACTTAATAGAAAACTAAAAAAGGATTTCCACTTTATTCGCTCCAGTGAACAACGCTGTGTACTTTGGCGTGAAATGGCTCACAGTTACACACTAACAACAAACTAATATGATTGCATTGTCTCCAGCCATCCATTTCTTCCAGCCAGAATTCCCATTCCCTTGTCCTTTCTTTTCTTCCTTGTGGCTACTTCAGCTATTTGTTTTCAATTACAGTTCACTTACCATTATACCACTTCTACATCATACCATACCACTACCTACTAACATAGAAGTCCTATGTAGGTGTACAAATCCCAACTTTGCTCTTGTCCATGTTGTACTTTAAACGAAATACAGATACATCCAATATTGTACGGACTTCTCTTTGTGTGTATTTCTTGACACACATCCTGAGTTCGCCCACCTTTATTCTTTTATGCGGATTTTGAACAAAGAGGACTGATTTACCAGTTCACATCCTAAATCCTTTTAATGCAATAAATTGTATTGGAAATGCACTCTGATACACCAACGTAATTGAATTGCATGACAATTTGAGGTTTACAGGATAAAAATCATTTCATGCAATGTTTTTACTAATTATCTCAATTATAAATGCTGTTTTTAATTCAATTGTGATGCATTCGAAATTCTATTATTGCCCCAATGGCTACAACGTGTTGTGTATGTACTCAATACGTATTAGGTACAAAACGTGAGATTTGGAATAATTTTTTCATTAAAAATGATGAATGAGTTTAGAGATTTTGACTATGCGTAAATAAACGTGCAACTGAAAATAAGCTTCTACTAAATTGCTATTTCTGTTAAGAATTAAGAATACACCTCTACACGATAAAACCTTTTATTATAAAAAAGTTAGCAAATAAATACAGTTGATTTCTTTCCGGTTGATTTTCAATATTACTTGATGAACTATACAGCTCTGTTACTCTGTTACAGATTACACATTAAGATTTCCATTTAATTCAAACACGATAAATAAAACCATAGCAAGTGGATAGTCAAAGAAAAACCATCGACTTGCTATGATAAAACTATTACTCTGCAAATAAATAGATCGTTTTATGCCGTGTCTCGAATGAATGGACTAAAATATTGATATACATATTTGTGGATAACACATAAGGAACTACGAGACGTAAATAAAACACGCAGTTTTTTCGGCATACTTGTAGATGAAATGATAAAAAACCAGGGAGTTCATTGCCATCAATTTTCCAGCTCATTCTGAAAAAACTCTGCTATAGATACTCACATAATACTCCTACTATTATATTATGACATAAAATACTCCTTTAAGAAAGTTAAGAATTGAGACAACTGCTGCTTGAGAGTTACATGGAGTATTTTCACTAATTTTGCTTGAAAGATAATCTGTTTCCCTTTCTAGCTTTTTTGTGTCTCGGTTGGAGACGGAAATCAAGAAAAGTGACTTATTGTCAACGTTCCTTTGATAGCCATCCAACAATAAGCTTTAATCGTCTGAATGAGTAGGACATGCTGAGACAATGGTAGCATTTCAGGATAAAATTACATATACCGTTCCTACTGTCGCAGACAGAAACTCTCTTTAAAAACCTACAAGTATCAACTATACATTTAAAATAAATTGACTTTATGTAAACAACTTCAACTAGCAATTTCTATAAGAGCTGCTTAAAAGAAAGAAGTCAATAGACACAATCAACAGTAAAAAGAGCTATGAGGTCGTTCTGTAGCTCTATACTTATTTACTCACATTTTTACTGTACGTATATCTGTCAGTAGTAATTCACTTTAGAGTGCTTTTATGCTGTAATTGAGTATATATACACTACACCTACTATGTGTATACTACCTACATAATTATATAAATCCTTCCTTTTCATTCCCTTTATATTATCTAATTTGTTTCTGGCAGAAATGTACTGTAAAACTTCCTAGAGTACACTTAGAAGGAATTACTGAGAAATTCAGGATAAAATAAAATAACAAACATTCAAAAGAATTGAGAAATACAAAGCTGTGCTCCACAAAAAATCCTTTTTCATTAAATGTTCGTGTTTCTTAGCTATATAGATAAGCAGATGGATAGAATGATATCCTCTAGTACAGTGTGGTAGTAATAAGTAATCTACCCACGATCATCAAACATCCTTATCAAACAGCCGAGTCAAGCTTAATCCAATCAGCTTTTTACTATCGTCATCATCGGTTGCAAAAAAGTCAAGAAAAAACTTGCGTGCTCTATGTGCAATCTTATAACTAGTTACGTACGCTACATAATGGAATAAACCACACAACACACTCACTATAAAAATCTAACAACAGGCTACAAACAGAAAACAGACCCACACACATGAATCCAATAATATATTTGATCACCCAACCATTTCTCAAGTTAAATAGAACCCTTTACTCTTCCTAACGTTTAATCCATACTACTCATACTCTAAACATTAAACAGTAATTCTAAAAATAGATTAAAGCTATAATATGACAAATTCATGTCTACGATACACATTAACAACTATATGTATACATACCTAGTACCTGCACTGTCAGGACTTTTTGCCAAGGTATAGCTCTGGAAATCAAATTCCTCATTCTACATCCGCGTTAAGCCTTTCTTTACATATCTATGAGTCTCTATCTCCTTTAACCGTGTATAAGTATGTACTAAGTTTGCGAATTATTGCAAAAAGCTTATATAGGTATGTAAGATGGGTATGTACGATTAATTTGATATAAAGAGTATCTTTACTGGCACGCAATCAGATCACAACAAAACACAACTCATGATACAGTATCTGGATATGCACGACCCGGCTAGACATACCAAGTACTGTGAATAGTATGGAAGGGAGTTGACGTCACAAAGAAGGCGGAAGCTTATGTGATGAAAGGAAAAGGAAGGAAATCAATTTAGAAATATAAAATCCTGCCAGTAAAATCCTATATATCATCGCTTTCATCACCAAGGCTTCTGCGAAGATGTCGGAAAGAGAAAAGATGATAAAATGATAGAAAAAATTGCATTCAATCCACTTGACTGAGTGCATGGCTGAGGAAGCTGATGATGTTGATGATGATGTACGGATAAACGACTTGTAAGATGAGAATGCGTATGATGTGTTATATAATACAACACATCCTTGAGTCTTACACAAAGAAAGGTTACACATGAACTGTTACTATCACTTATAATAATACACAGCTACTATATTTCTAGATATTAACCAACTAATGTTAAGTAAGTGTGTGGAAAACACATCATATAATGTTATTATTAGAAAGATACACACTAAAATGTATTGTGATCCTTGTTGCTTCTATATTGTATGGGGTATTATGTGTGTATAAATGTATTTATACACTGTGGGACTACGCACATACGCTGGGGAAAACATATTTCTTGGAGAATGACTTGTCTGTGTGTATTATGAAAAGGTTCTTCACTTTCTGCTTTGGAAACGAAAACAGGTTAAGAAAGAAGAAAGAAAAGAGAGAAATTGAGGCATTACATGATTTGTTAAGCCCGTGAGAGGAACTCCGTTAGCTCTGAGAATGATGTCCCAAGGCTGTAATCGACCCGATTGAAAGGCAGGACCCATGGGAAACACTTTCTTGATACGAATCAGTCCTGGATAGTTCTCCTGCAAAACACAACACACATCACATGTAATCATTATTGTTATCTGCCATGTACATAAAAACACACACGCATAAAATTCTCGGTAGTTTTGGAGAAATCAAACTTCCCTATATATAAACGTAATTCTACTTACAACACATTTTTTTTCTACATACGAAATAATTTTCCACTTTTTGAACAATATACATTTAGGTACTCATGCAATGAAACGGCATACCTTTACTTTTAATTGGATGTACAATGTATCAGAATACATACCTGCATTGTCATTATACACTAGTTATATACTAGGTACCTAAGTAAATATAATCCAACAGTCATTAATCGACCACCTCTACTTTCTAGATATAGGTACTGCAATTAATCAAGTTTTGAATAGAAAGGGCTATTCCATAGACGGATATTTAAGTTTCGACAATTTTACACACGGGTAATTTAAGCCCATAAATTGTATTTGGTTACGAAATTAAGGATATCATACCTACGTAATATCTTTGCTATGGATAATTTACGACAAACATGAAATTATAAACTGCTGCTTTAATTTATCAAAACAACTAACCGTAAGATTTTATAAAACGCAAATATCTACTTCGAACCTCTTTTGTACTAACATTAGCTACCTTATTCTATTATTGGAAAAATTCAAAATGCATGTATGACATTTTAAAAGGTTGGACAAGGTGAATAAGAATGTGATTGCTATTATAACTTAAAGAACTAACATTGCGTGGAATAGGGGAATAGTATAGCTCGTTTAACTTTGACGTGACTGTATTTTTAAACTGCATACATCTTCATGCAAAGCTTGCCCAGCATAAATCCAGATTTACAAAAAAGCAGCAAACGTTTTCTCTCACTTTATACATAGAGTTTATATATACATAAGATATATCATACATGCAATGTAGGAATAGCTCTTTGATATGATACGGTGTGGTGGATTTGTATAATGTAGTTTATGTGCACGTACGTACATATAATAACGATTCGATTTAACCGAACGGAAGTTTATGGAGCTATTAGCTAAAATGCTAAATGGTCTTTAGAGTACTGTGAGAGATATCTTGCGACGATTCTGAAGCTTCTTCTTTTCTGGGAAAACTTTTCCAATAAACGTGTACTGAAGTAGTTTATCCAGGAGATACTACTCCTCCCAGTAAATATAAAACCATAAGACACACACTGTACACTCTGTGTGTATGTATAAAGAAATACAACACAGCTATACACCATATGTGTGTGTATAGGGCTGAAAAGGCAAATGAAAGTCAAAGTTAAGTTGTTAATGCTAAGCTGTGTTTAACAGAGACGTATATAGCTAATGGCAGAGGAACATTTTATATGACGATATGAGTACAGGGCTAGGTAGGCTAATCGTAAAGTTAAGTTGAGAAGATATATGAGCTGTGACAAGAAAACCTCGACTTCTCATCTGTCACTTACTCATGTAAGCGATTGGCTACCAATTTTCTCCATTCCATTATATTAGTTTCCCTGTCAAAGAAACTGCTCGGCTTGACAGAGCTTTCCTTCACAACCAGACCTCCAAGTATTAAACAATCAATAGTTGATCTACTGCTATACTATCCTGTGTTTCTCTCTGTGTGTAGAATGACATGCATTTAACAGTTTTTAGTGTATATCCTTTCACATAGTATGTAAGTAAGTATAGACCACACATGGAAATACGATACGAAAAATAACACTAAGCTGTCCGTCCATTTATATGCAATCAAGTCATGCAGATTTAGTTTCCTGTTTATTTGCTTTTCAATCTCCACTTACAAATAAATATGAGATTATTAATGCAGAAATAAAAAGTTGTTTTTCCCAAAGAGATTTGTTACAGTAATCGTTTGATAAATCACGACAGAATGCATGCAAATCCAATTTTTCTTTAGATATAGGAAGGTATCTACTAAAAAAATGATTGCTTAATTAATTATGACAATTCAGTAGTGCCAGCTGCTTTATAGAAATAGCTTGTCATATTATAACTAATTGTGAACATGTTGTCCTACATAAAATATGCATGCTACATTACTCACTATGCAAATAACATGTCTTCTACCACAAACCAATCGTGTACTCTGTCTAATGTGCCTGTTCACTTTGTGTAGATTTCACTCGCCCTCGGAGTTCGTTCCTATTTTCTTCACTCACAGTGTAATGAATTCTGTAAGTATGACTATTATGCTACAAATGTATTCTTGAGGTTTTTCAGTTAGCATGCAAGGTTAGTTTTGATTTAGAATAGTTAATGATGAGGACTGTCTTCGATTTATTGGCATTTATTTTTAATTGATGATTATTATTGATTTCTTCAGCTTCTTTACTTTTGAAACATTTAGAAATTTAGGGATATTATGTTATGTAGGTACTGTTTGTCTGTTTTCCACTTACTTAGTTTAAATACTCTATTTTGACAGTATGAACTTTCGCGGAGAAATAATTGTCCATTGCAATTACGTTTCAACTTCTCCAATAACTAATTAAATCTTGAAATGAAATTGAACGTCATTATCTGCATATTTCTCATGTAATAATTAAAATTTGCCAGCTTTCTTTTTAGCAAGAGGTACTTTAGTATTTCCAGGCGGACATAATTTTGTGATAACTATAAATAGCCTGGACACTATAATATACCTACCAGTCTAGTATTAGCTAACTGGAAGAAAAAGCGTAATAGAGGAAACAAAGGATCGGACTTTTCTTGACATTACGCAACTCCCTATAGAAATGGGCTGTCGAGTATCTTGTTTATAAATAACAGCCGTCACAATCCCAACACTATTAACCTTTGTGTCCTGACTATTTGTACTGAGAGAAGATCCGAAGCTTAATGCACTCTAACAATACATACCTACACGAAATAATCTTCAACTTTTCACTTAGGCGCATGTAGTTGTACGTACATAAAGCGGGTTCAGAACTATTATTATTATAACCGCAAAACACACATTTTTTATTCTCCTTGCAATTTACTTTCTCTTTTGCAAGAAATCATAGCACCGCGCACCGTCAATGTCCAAACTGCTGGTGATTAGTATATTATACGTTTTTCATGCGGTCAGTCTGCGTCTGGGTTGAATAAAGCCAACCCCCCTGGCTTGGCTCTATACAGAGAATGTCTCCTGGAAAATTATATCCATTGTGCCAAAGTAATGAAGTGAGAAATGAGAAATGCGCGTGTAAGGTGAAAGTAAACCTGTCGTCCGTTCTTCTTGAACTTTTCTTCTCCTCCGTGTATACTCCATGTACCTACCTGTCCTAATCGCCTTAATAAATCAAGGGAAAATAATTAAAAATCGATGCAAGGGATTCCAGTACAGAATGACATGGACGTTTGCCACATGGTACTATGTATATACGTGAAATAACACTGAATGCCTTAAAAACCCGCTATTCGTATATGATACCTTACATACTTCATATACTTAACACTAACACTGTACATTCCACCCGGTATATCTGAAAAATATATCCCCCTAAGAATTTTAGTTATATCTTAGAAAATTTGCTTTGCACACCCGATACAATGAAAAACAAAGTGAACCATCTTGCTACACAACTCAGGTACTAAAAACTGTGTATAAATTCCTTATAAAATTTTATTGAGTAGCCTGCTTTGATGTCCAGATTAGTCAACATGGTTTTCGCATTGTAGAGATTATTCTTACATAGAGCGTAAAATGCAATTTATGTATGAGAGGGAGAATTGTGTATTCTGTGTAAATGGTGTGTCGTATATATAATACGCACTTTTGGGGAAAGCGCGTGCCAAGCCAAGCCTTTTCAATCTGATTGTATGTTAATGTTAGCTAATGGATACATTGCTGACCAGAAAACCATTTTGCTTCCAAAGTTCTTGCTGTATACTTTGGGCCGTAATGTTGGTGTTTATATTGGAATAGTGTAATATGTACTTTCGAAAGAGTCCAGCTGTGATGTAAAATACCTGTGTGTTATTAGTGTCTTGCTCTTTTACTGGAAACGGGAGCAGCTATACACACAAGCTACAGCAAACACGCAATAAATTAATTCAGCAATGCCAGGAGCTGTTGCTGTTGCTTATTTGATTTCTAATCCTGATAAGCATCCCAAAAGAAAGCTGGAGAAGGGGCATTAGTATAAACAGACATTCCTACTTAACTTCAGATGGGAATAACTCCAGCACTAATACTACATGCTAATAATTGTTATTGCGATGTTATGGAATATTCCACTATTAACTTAAGGCTTGCCTATTTATATCCCTACTACTTATGTAGTTTAGTACCGATATACAATACATAGGTATTAAGGGCTTGAAGTTTGTCTTTTTCTTACCTGAGAATCTAAGCCACCAGTAACACTTAATCCCAAGCCACGAAGATCACGTTTCAGTCGCACCTCGTACGTTGCATCTGTTGAAGAGCATAAAAATCAATTAAATATGAGAATATGACAAATAAATATACTAATCTACAGATAATCAAATAATCCAACTCCAATATGTAATTTATAATTTGTCGCTGATTTATATAATTGTCAATATTCTTAATTAGATATATTCCACACAAGTTTTTTCATAATTTTCTTAATTGCTATGTAACTTGTAATAATAGATCACGTATTAATTTGATTATTTCAAAGATAAAATTTTGAATAATATGCCGTAATGATAAAAAATTAATAAGGCTAATAAAAACCTTGGAATTGGAAATACTGGATAATTTATTTTGCAAAGAATAGCACAAATGATTAACATTCGAAACTATCTGGTTTTATGTATACTATAGCACACATACAGTAAATAGCATTTAATATACTTCAAGTTTGCTCTTTGACAAATATCACTTCATAGATATCCAATTGATGCTTATGGAATACACATTTGTGAATGGCTAGGGTTCGACATACAAGTCATAAATTTTGGAAGCGCATGAGACAGGGAACATTAATTTCTGGCTGTCATAAACTAGGAACAGGTGGGATTATAGATGAAATAATAATATCATCCATAAACTGTGGCTTGTTTCCCATCCATCCCTGTACAGTTAATACCACTCATTTGGAATTAAGACCTTAGTTTACCCTAGCAGATTTTACACTTGACATATTATTTGCACTTAAAACAACAGACTATACCTACCTAGACTTTATTACTTACTTAATGTTCTAGCTTAAAATGGTCAGTGCACTATTAGGTTCAGAATTAATCTAACAAAACGTTATGTTTTGTTAAATAATTAGTTTTCATCTCTCGTGAGATAATATTTCTTGTACAAAGAAAGCTAACAACACGTAATACATAGCTTTGTCATTTTTGTTTGTCACTTACATTGCTGACAACGTCTTTTAATTAAAAATGAAAGTACCTACGTGCACCATGTCACAAGCTATAACCTAGCATAAAACATACGAAGACAGAGTGAAAGTTTGCCTTCTTTGACATAAGGAATTGCCAGGTCAGTTATAAATCAAAAAATTGTTAAATGAGTTTTGCACAGAAAGAGAATGAAAAATTTTCCGGACATTAAAAAACATGAAGGACACAAGATAAGGAAAATTACAATTTAGTTATTAAATAATAGGTACATACAAATGACTAGGTACATTTTAAATACTAAGATTCATAAAGAATATAAAACATACCTTCAGTCACAAAGGAAGGGAATCCTGGATATGAACACTTCATGTTTTGCACAGTGGAATCAGTATTTGGCTTTTCCATACTGCTACTCCGGTTTGACTGAAAACATAAACAGATTGTACATTAATATTCATTTATAATATCATGGTGACAATCTCAGGGTATGATATGTCATTTTCCGTAGTGTACACATTCTATGTAGTAGAAAGAAAAAGTTAGCTGCTTTCAGCATCAATATTGAACCTGAACGTTAAAAGATGCCATAAGTTCTTAAGCTCGTCCTAATTGCTGAATATCTTTATAAGTGTGTAAATAAAGATTCAAAGTTTTCAACACAATCTGCATATGGTAGTATACTAGTTCTTTATAAGCAACCCATCAATTTTATAAACTGAATTTATTACCCACTAATACCAACACATTAGTTAAATAACTTATTGTTAGCTTGATATAAATCTCTCACATTTTAGGGCACACTATGTCGTTAATAAGAT
This sequence comes from Pogonognathellus longicornis, assembly GCA_034694085.1. NCBI lineage: Eukaryota > Metazoa > Arthropoda > Collembola > Entomobryomorpha > Tomoceridae > Pogonognathellus > Pogonognathellus longicornis. The sequence continues at coordinate 13,502 of JAQFYB010001696.1, forward strand.
TTAGTAACATCTCAATAGCCTATATAATCATTTAGACAGTCAGTAGACACAATTAAGTACGTAAAATTATTTCATTAAGATGGTAATCATGTAGAAGAAATAAACCAAGTCGATTCTACTATAGCAAGTGAAGAGTATAACTTTTAACGGTGCTAATTAAAAGTAGCACTCTTAATCAGCAAATGATTCTAAACTCAATAATGTCTAGATCACTATAGTTTATATAATTAACCTAAGTATGCTACTTTCTTTTGCTTGTTGTCTTGTTAATCTTTTTAGATTGCTCAATTAGCTAATTAAATTAATTACGTACGTGTTTTTGATAGTTTCTATAATAAACCCGTTAAATTAAAAATAAATGCATTAAAACCCCTAGTGAATGTTTATAAAATATTTATTCGTCAATGCATTGGGCGCAGATGAATATGAATACAGAAACATAATATTTTATGAAAACTTCATCTTTTAGTCATCTACAATATTTTGTCAAAAACCTAATCTTTAGAGTATACGTTACAATAGGTTCCTGGAGTTCTTGTTTGTACTGCATAATTAATTACTATACACACTACGACAAACGTCATTGATTGACTTTTACAAACAAGGGCCAAAGCTAATGGAATATATTTCATTTTTGACTATAAAATTGGTCCATCTGCCTATTTTGATGAGTTTGTGGGATTTTATCCTTTTGTATGTCTCTACGTATCATATCTACCTACCCGCAAATGAATATACCATAACCACTACAATCGGTTTTTAACAAATGGTAAATCAATTTGATGCTTAGAGCATAGAATTTAGGACTAATCTTTGAGAATGAAATATTTTGAGGTGGCTGACATGGAAGATCTGTCAGACCACAGAAATTAATAAAGGAAATTACACGGGAGTGTGCTGCTGTGGTGGAAAGCTGGTAATATGCAAATATTATGTAAGTCGAATTTTGTTGGGTTGAATAGGGAAGAATGGGAAATAACCTGATAGTATGCAGCCGCATGTTTAGATCTGAGAGATTGAAGGGAGCGTTGGTGCTGTAGCTGCTGGTGTTGCTGAGGTAGTTGCGGAAGTTGCCTTTGATGCGTATGTTGTTGTTGTTGGGAGCAGTGTGAATAGGTACACGTATTAATATTGGATGTGGAAGAAGCGAAGGATGACGGTGGTGGAATCGTTGAAGAATTACTGAAGTTTATGTCACCATAACTGTGATGAGCATCAGGTTCATTATTATGACTTCCATGAGGATGAGCCAGTCGACACATTCTTGTGTAGTCATCCTCACTATCTAAAAGTCCTGCAGTCTCAATCCCTCTTTCCGAAGAGTAGCTGTGCTGGTTGTGATGATGGTATTCATTCCCGTACACGGGATGAGAATTTGGGGCGTTTTGTGTGTGCTGAGCAACATCGGGGCATGAAATGGCATACAATTTTGATCGTTTGTCTTCTCCGTTACTTCCATTAACTTTACGGATACCCCCGGAAACTTTCTCATCTACATCAAATACAAAAATAGATGAAAAACGCAATTTTTCATTTTCTCTTTGAACTTTTTTATGCACAAAAGCATTTTTCCATGTCTGCTGAATACAAATAATATCCGAAGACTCAAAAGCAGCAAAAAGGAAAAAATCAAATCTCATCATTTCTTTTTTATATATTTAGAAGGTTTGCTGGAAATATGAATTGGGTTTGCGTTTGGTTTGTGATGGCGATATTTTTTGCTATTGTGTAACAGATACTGCTTAGGTTTATAGATAAGTATTTGGAATAATGCTATATGGGTAAGTATCAACTTCGCAATAATGCCACGAGCCCAAAGAAAGGAGATATATATTTGGAACGTAGAATGTAAACCTTCAAAGGAAATTTCTCTTGTCGTCAGTCGCTTATTCAAGCGTGAAAAATCTAAAGGCTAAAAATGTAAACGAGGTCTTGGTGTTGTTAACGAACACTTTGAAAAGCAAAGCAAAAAGATTTCAGAATAATAATGAGTTCTGTATAAAATTGTCCAATAATGCGTTTACCAGAGAATTCTATAAAAATATATTTCATTTTCCGCTCGTTATGCCCATTGTAGTAATAACACAGTAACAAAGTTTTCAATGGAAATGTACAAAGTGAAACTGTGACACCTTTACAAACGATACGCATCTTCAATGGCCATTGAGCCTGTTGGATTTAGATTTGACACTAACTTCTTAATATATTTAGTTTCTTAAAGATTTCTTTAGCTAAAATGTAATATATTTCATTACACTACAAAGAAATGATTTTTATATTTTTCCAACACTTTTTAGCTTCTTTTTAAATCTTCTTCTGAACACTGAAATATGATTAATTGTCTAACCAAAAGAGAAATATCAAACAAAAAAATGTATTCTAATGTATACATTATACATTACGTATAAGCGTGTGTGTAAAAATCTACATAATATTACATAGGTAACCATTAATAATCCCATTTCTTTGAATTACGTTTGGTAGAGATTTATATCCCTAGGTACACAAATCAGATTCAAATGGGTGTTGAATAAAGGGTGATCGCTAAAAGCTACATAATCAAATAGAAAGTCTGCCTCTTTTTCTTTATGCAGATATAACGAGAATGAGACTTTTCAAATATATTATTCATGTCAAAATAAAGAAAACATTTATAGTTTCAAGTAGCTAAACATCTTACTTTTTCATTTATGTATCACTACTATAAATTGTTTTTTTCTCAACTTTTTTTAGTTTCATAAGAAAAATATACAAATCATATTCCACAACAAGCAAAATAATTTAAATTCATTTTCTGGAGAAAGCATCCACACAGGTATACTTTGTGCATAATATTAAAACTTGCTTAGGTTGAGCATGAAGAAAGTTGGTTTGTTATTGTTATTCAGCATGTGTGTATGTAAGTATTATTATGCACATTTCATTTGTGGAAATGTAAAGTTTCTTAGGGATGCACGTGTACGAACAATGTACTTAAACATGAATAGGTACATAAGGATAAATCGATTTAACGATGTAATAGTTAGGAAGTAGACACACGAACCTTTTTCTTTCCTGGCATTGCGACTGGCAATTGCATCAACTACGGGAGCAGCAGAGCGATTTTTGAGATTTTGCTTGTGGTTTTGATTATTGGAGTTGTGTTTATTGTGTGTTATAGGAGAGTATGACTTGGCTGTAGCAGGTAGATCCCAAATATCCGCTGGAATCGAAGTACTCAGTCCGTTTGCATTGGCTGAGTGGTAATTTTCGTAATTGTTTGACTGCCCAGTTCCTCCATTTGATGCTTTTCCAATACAATAGAGAGCTGAGCTGGACTGACTTCGGGATTTGAGACGACCATTGTGTGTGCTCCCATTGGCACCCATTCCACTTTCTATGCAAAACCAAAAGGAAACAAACGCACTTCAATATTACAATTCCAACAAAACATTCAATTCAACTTCCTTACAAACACAATTCTACCTACACTAGCACTCAACAACATTATACCACATATATAACTTAGCCAAGACATCCTATGTCCTATACATACATGCAATATGCACTAAAATCCCAGCAGAATGCCAAACTTGGATTTCAACTCTAACAAATTAGTTTTACGCATTTGCACAAGTAAAGAGCAGAGCACCTACTGAGTTTCCAGCAGAGAAATAGAATATATTACACAAATGTACACACATAATAGCAAGCCCAAAGTATTTTCGACTAGTACTACAAAGTACACACCTACTATATATTTAAAATCAAACATTTATTGTCACACACTAACAATAGCACACTCAGTAAAAGGATTCAGATCTACAGGCGGACTTATTTATAGAATAGTGAAAGCCCCAGCCCAATCTCGCAATAACATTCCTAGTGTTGTAAAGAGACTCAAGTTTGAGACTTTGACAAAGATTTTCAACTCTTCATTGTCAACACCATTCCACTCCATTCCATGCTTCATAATGAGTTCACCCGGCTTCAACAGTTCGCTTGTTGTTATTTCTTTGAATGAATTACACTCAGACCTTAAACTAACACTGCAACTACCTACTTGCAATACCTACAAATGTCGTCACCAATGTACCTAATACTACAAGCAATGAAGGAGAGTAATAACAGCTTAAGAACTTTTAAAAACTTTCCTCATACATTTTAATGAAGGTTTTTATATAAAATACTATAGCCACATTTATAAACATTGTCAACGTTATTAATACAAGTCTCCTATTAGTATTGCAATACTGAAATAATGAAAATCTTCAGAAATATATTTATTTGTACACGTGCCCTTCGCTAAAACCTATTTAGATAGTTATCTGCGTAGTTTATAGCAGTAGGTACTAGTATGTACGCTGAATGAAAGTGCCAATTTTCTTTACAGTCATTTTATCAAGTATATCAGTCCATCGCAACGACATTTCTACAACAAAGATTTGAAGTGCTGCCAAAATACGGGTAAAACACAATGAAAAACAACTTAGAAACACCTTGCATACTGAATGATACAGACTTGGCGAGCCTTCCATGAAATTCTTCGATGACTACAAGTCACAGCGTGTAATTTGTATTTTATTAGTCTACCAATTCATGTTCGTGTATACACACATGAGCATGAGAATAATATTTAGTAGATTTTTGTTTTTTTAACATGTAAATTGTACTACATATTATATACTGTGTAACTTGAGAGATATACTTTTCTCAAAGAGAAAATAAACTTTCTCATTTCTCTGTGGAAAAGACTTTATTGCAATGATAAGAATCTTTTATTTGCATCGATCGCGAATAAAGATTTGTCAATATATGCAATAAAAAGGGAATTATGCTAATAATAGTAGACCCTCTAAAATGATAAAGACAGAGGTTATGTTTTCCCTTAAGCAATATGATAGCAAGTCTAAAGTGTTACTATACTCCCCATACATACACCGAAAACAAGAAAAGTTCGCGAAAGTCTTTCTGCCGCTGTGGCAAAGCCAATTACTGCGGATACGCTGCAGAAGTCAAGGTTTGTAACAGCAGTTCACGTATACCGAATCAGTAATCCATTGACGTAGAGTGTATTCATAAAATAGACAACTTAAACCGAATCTCTCTATCTAATTCTATCACTTCGTGCAACATACTACTATTTCTTTAACAAGCAACATTAAATTGATAAAGTGATATTATTATTGTTAATACCCCTACATGATGTTTTACTGCTAGTCAATGCTAATTTACATGCAGAGTACTATCTCATCCATGTCGTCATTTGTAAATGGGGCTATTGACTTCCTTCAACATCCTATCAAAGACCTATTTAGCCTCATATTACTTAATGTCTATACTATTACTGAACACACTACAATATACTGAGAGTATAGTAAATGGCTAGGTATATAATTATCATGTCTGGATGCTTTTAACACGAATTTTATCACAGAACGACAGATTTACTTGTGAAATGTGCTATTAGCCCAGAAATATTTTAATAAATGATATTTTCACCAACGATAAATGTTATTAATTGTACCTACTAGTAGTTTAGGTATTATTCAACTAAGACAATCTCATATCTTATTCAAAAACCCTTAATCCCGATCTTGTACGTACTAATATGAAGTACCTAGACCTACCTATAGGTAAGTAAGTAAAGACTGTACAGAATTAACAACTAAAGATGGTTAATAATATGGACTCCCTGGAAAAAGTGTGGTACACAGTAAAAGCAGTAGAAATGAGTAGGCCTATTAATATAATACGTGACAATATTTTTTTAATGCATGCTTGTGACATTTTATAACTAAGTAGGTACCTAGGTGGATTTCGTGCCATTTTCTTGACATTTGACATTTACATGTTCAATACATCGCAGGAAGGATTTTTAAAACACGTAATATTGAAATAATGAATGAATGAGTGTTCTCTCAAAAACATAATCTAATTCTCCCACACACTTTTACTTACTATATCCTACAGTATTGCATTGAAATAAATGACTCGTAGAAATAGTTTTTAGTATATATACATAGTATAGGTAGCTGTATGGAAATGACAAGTAAATTTTATTAATGTTCCGCTGTCGTGTTGTGCATTCACTGACCTTGTGAAATTGACCTTAGTAATTAAGCGACTATGACTAAACTTTTTGATATTACACAGTGCTATAAGCCTCGTGTATACTACCTGGAGCTAGATAAGTGTAAATGTGCAGAAAGTTTATCTTGAAAGCTGTATTTTGTTTTGTTCTTCTTGTTCACATAAAATACTATTATTTACTATGTCCATACATAATGCACGAGCACTGTAGTAGCTTAATACTTTCGTTATACTCAGTGAACTGAATCCCAAGTAAGTAACTCGACCCAACTCAAGTTACAAGAACTAAGCTCTAAACAAGGACCTTTGTGTTTGGTGCTCGTAACTCTGTGCAATAACATTATAACAATATTAAAACAGACTTTTCTAAGTGTTTTAAAAGCGTCAGGTCAAATAGTCGGCTCTAATGAATTTCCTCGGTGTATATTATGCTCTCTTAATAAATAATTAACTCTGAGCCTCAACAAGTGCGAGTTGACTACAACAAGAGCACAATGCACTTAAAACTCTCTGTGTTCTTGTTGTTATCTCAACTGAATGAAGAAAGAGTAAGGTAAGTGCAAAGAACAAGAGCAACCAACAAAGCTAATGCCTGGAAATGAAATTGGTTTCCTGTTCTGGGGACTCTCTAACATTGCACAAGTGTGTACCTATAATATACCACGTATAAAATATAAGTATTCAAAGTATACACGTGTTATATCACGCCTATGTATTTTACGTTCTTTTTACTGCATTGGGTTCAAGGTGTAAGTATTGTGTGCTGCAGTCTACATCCAGCAATAACTTACACGGGCATTACGGTTAAGACTATATTATGCCCGTTAGTTTCAAGCTAACGGGAAATTTTGTCCCACGCGTGTCTCCAGCTATTTTGTAACCTATAAGCAATTGCTCACCCGGTATATTGCTATTAGACTCTAATGGCAATAAATTAGATTAGTTGTCTCTACTTTTACTCCTTCGAAAACTTATTAGCTGCAGCTTAAGCATACTTAATACATCTACACACTTTGCATACACAAACTATAAGTGAAATTCTAACACGCCACTACTGAACCAGATACTCGATCTAATTCCAAATAAGCGCAGTTAGTATCAACCTTTCTCCCGGTGCACCATTCTGTAGCTAGTGACATTTTGCCATTTCATAATTTGCAACTCGAATTTGTACACCTATATATCTACCTTTGCCATTTATTGCTTACATAGTTTTACACGTAGGCACATCAACAAATAACAAACATATTTTATATAGGTACTATGTATTTCTAATCGTTTCGCTACATGTATGTAGACCTGGTATTATTTAATACACCTCTGTGTACAATTTGCCCCGCCTTATTTCACCTTATATTTATAATGCCAGTTTATTTACGTGTTTTAATAATTTACAATTGTTTCCTTTCTCCAGTATAAACTTTTTGTCAACAGTATATAGCTACAGGAAATAAATTACATCATGGAGAAAAGAATGGCATAATATACTTTAAGCTAAAAGTTTTACGGGAAACTGACCCTTTTTGTCTTTCTGTTCTATTGTAATTAATAACACAAGTATTTTACAAAAATATATTTTTGGTATTTGCACATTTCACATAACTAACATTAAGTAATTTCATTTTTATTTTAAGTTCATTGAATCTTACAGCTTGTAAATGTGGCTCGCAATTAGGTAGCTCACTCTTAGCTTCAACCTTTAGTTCTGTACTTTGTAATGATAGCAATAACTAAACCTATTAATAATGTTGTGTATGTAATTTTGGTTTTTAATGTATAAATAATTATTCCAACATAGTTTCGATTTTTTTAGCATTTATGCATATTACAAAATATAGGACATAATACACGAAATGTTTGTGTGCTCTTTGGACAATGTGGTGGCCCTTAAAAGGGCCGTTGGTTATGTTGAGAATGGAAGGAGTGTATTTATTGGGAAGAGGTGTATTTGGTAACGGCTTTGGTTCCTTCTGAGACGGCGTGCTTGGCCAATTCTCCAGGCAATAGAAGACGGACAGCAGTTTGGATCTCTCTGGAAGTGATGGTGGATCTCTTGTTGTTTTGAGCCAAACGAGAAGATTCAGCAGCGATTTCCTCGAAAATGTTATTGACGAAAGAGTTCATGATAGACATGACCTTGGAGGAGGCCTTAATGTCAGGATGCACCTGTTTCAACACTTTGTGGATGTAGATTGCGTACGACTCCTTCCTCTTCCGCTTCTTCTTGTCCCCTTTAGAAATGTTCTTCTGCACCTTACCAGCCTTTTCCGCAGCCTTCCCTGAAGTCTCTGGTTCCATTTTGAGTTGAATCAAAGATTAATAATTATTTGAACAACTTCACAGCTATAATTTGATGAGTGGAATGACGGAGCAACGGCTCTGCTCATTCGTATTTATATGGGAAGTGAGAGTAGGGAGAAAGATAGGAGAGTTACTCCGCAGAGTAGGTGAGAGTGAACTACGAGCCAATCCTAAAAGGATCGGCTCTTCGCTGAGTTGTAAGGGGATTGTGTTGTTCCCCACCTCACAATCAAATCACTCCCACCTACTCTGCGGAGTAACTCTGCTATCTTTGTCCCTACTCTCGCTTACCATATAAATAAGAGTGAGCAGAGCTAAACATCCGTCATTCCACTCATCCAACTCAGCTGTGAAGTTGTTCAAAAAATATCAATCTTTGACTCGTATCAAAATGCCACCAAAGACCTCAGGGAAGGCTGCGAAGAAGTCTGGTAAGGCGCTGAAGCTGAAGAACATCTATAAAGGGGACAAGAAGAAGCGTAAGAGGAAGGAGTCGTACGGAATCTACATCTACAAAGTGTTGAAACAGGTGCATCCTGACACTGGAGTCTCCTCCAAGGCCATGTCCATCATGAACTCCTTCGTCAGTGACATTTTCGAGAGAATCGCTTCTGAATCTTCTCGTTTGGCTCATTACAACAAGAAATCCACCATCACCTCCAGGGAGATCCAAACTGCTGTCCGTCTTCTATTGCCTGGAGAATTGGCCAAACACGCCGTCTCAGAAGGAACCAAAGCCGTCACCAAATACACCTCTTCCAAATAAATACACTCCTTCCATTCTCAACATAACCAACGGCCCTTTTAAGGGCCACCACATTTTCCAAAGAGCAAAACACATTTTAGAAATCCGACAAAGAAATCGAATGTACTTTGATTACATTTACGAAGAAATTCATTGTTATTCTTACAAAAGGGGTACATTGAGAAACGATAGAGAATGGCATTAGTGCTAAGCACAATCCTGCACCATAATAACAAGGAGAGCTTATTAATGAGCTTGCACGTCGGCATCTTCATAATATAATATGAACACGGACTGTGTAAAGTGCGCCGTTCATTTTCGTTACGCTCTGGTTCAGTTTAGAGTTTATTCAACTTGTTAGCTTCATTCAAGATGACTGGTCGTAGTAAGGGAGCCAAGGGTCTTGGAAAGGGGGGAGCAAAGCGTCCCAGGAAAGTTTTGCGGGACAACATCCAGGGAATCACGAAACTCGTGATTCGTCGTTTGGCTCGTCGTGCGGGTGTGATGCGTCTCTCCTGGTCGATTTACGAAGAAGTTCGAGAAGTGTTGAAGGTATTCCTTGACAATGTGATCCGTGATGCTATGATTCACGCCGATCACACCAAGAGGACTACCGTCACTGCCATGGACGTTGTCTACGCTCTCAAACGTCATGGAAGAGCCCTTTACGGATTTGGAGGCTAAACCACCCTACCATTACTCATAATAGCGGAGGCTAAACCACCCTACTACTACTCATTCATAATAGCGGACCTGCGTTTAATAACTAAAGGCCCTTTTAAGGGCCACCACATTTTCCAAAGAGCACACAAGCATTTCGTGTATTATGTCCTGTATTTTAAATTATGCATATCGATATGCATCCAGTGATCAATTTTTAATTTCAAAAATTAAATATTGCACATTCAATGTATGTACGTACAGTACGTAAATAGTCTAGAGTCTAGATTGGTATGTTGGTTCTTTCCCTGTTTATAAATGATATTACCATTTTTTTTTCAATTGTCACTTTTAAAAATAATCATTGTATAGTCAACAAGAATATTAGGTACACTATACACTATTCAGAGCAGGGCTAAAGGGTAAACAGTCAATTTTTAGGTATAATCACAACTGTAAAAGGTGTTGTATAACAATATTGATGTTCTTGGTATATTGGAAGGAACTGAGAGCTACATTTTGCAAACAATTGCTACTAGAAGTTAAATGAGCGAATATGTCTTTCCATTACACGAAATTCCTCTGCCAGTTTCCATTAGGCAGCCCACTTTCACTAACTCTTTCCTATTCTCGACCTCATTAGTTTACTGGAGGAAACTCGGTCATGCGGAGATTTTCTACTCTGATGCACCTCAGCTATTTATTGACACTAATTATACTTACTACAGTTCCTGCCACTTGTATGTAACTAACTCACATACATTACACTGCCAAATTACACTCTGCCAGATGAACAAAAGCTATACGCAGGCATATTGCAATACTAATACAGTTCTACACGAATAAGTATACTTCTAAATATAGCCATGATGTAGATGCAATAAAGACTCCTTTTGTATTTTACAGCTCCCTAACAATATTCTCACCATAAGTTCGCCATTCTTTCTCTCGCCAATATATATCAGGTGCATTATTAATATCCCGAACGACTACATTAGCACAAGCACAACTGCTACTTATTGCACAAGTAGAAAATAGACCAAAGTCACGTATTGCTCTTATGGTGTAATACAATAATAAATAGTTCATTTTATTTAATACATTGTGCATGTGACTTTGCCGTTTAATACTACATACCTATATTATAGTAGTAGTTAATAGCTTTTTCTCAGTAGGTATTATGGATAAGTAATATAAAGTGCAATAAAGACTATATACATTTATATATTAGGTACGTGAGTAATGGTGCCATTTGTATTCATGTGTACTCAAGTGAAAGTCCTTGATAACGATAATCACGTACAATTGAGTACTTAATTAAGCCTTCGTCAATAAATAAACCCAATGAAACGCCATTCCAATTCCATCATAATATGCTCCAATCTCTTCATAAATTCAATTTCATGAATTTTATGCCATAATTGGCTAAAAACCCAGAAATGGGCTACGGACTGCTAAGTAACATCATCTTGTTTAAAAAACCAAATATGGAAAAAAAACAATCTGTTAAAATACAGATAACCAAATAACGTTTGCACATAATAAATTTAATGGGTTTAAAAATCGAAGAAAGTCTCTGTAAGAAAAGTGTACATTTGTGAAACATATTTATACTAAAGGAATTAGAATTTTAGTTCCTATTCAGTATGTGCTGGAAAAATTTCCCTCATTCCATTCACAGAAACTAGAAATGTCAGTCTTTTGCATATATTTATAGTAGCTATATGGTTTTGCAGTTGTTCCTTTGTACAGCACTACTATGGGATTGTTGGCAAAGACTATGGAGTTGAAACAAAGTTTGTTATCTTAAGAGCAATTTGCATTCAACGCAAATGTGTTGATTGCGACACATTTATAGCACCTTTACAAAACTCGCCACCTTTCCTTTAGAGACTTACACCAGACTATAATTAAAGTTTAAAATGATTTAGTTGTGCACAATAGTAATTACAATTTAAATTGAATTTCGTTCGTGAGCTGTCTCTTGTTTCTACGTGTTGAAAATCGGTCAGTACTAGTAATAGTTAGTAATAGTGAGAGACCTACACTTGTACACTTCTCTTGTGTGTGATCTTTGTATCAAAGGTTTGTTAAAACACTCCTTTGTCCCTTTGTACTACTATACATGTACACGACTATTATTATTACTATCTCTACACGAAATTACGCATACTACTAGCTATTCTATATCGACTACTTATAAAAGCAGTAAAATAATATAATAGATGATTCAACCTCGACTATGTAGGACAATTTAGAGTAATCGAGTTGAAATTGGGTTGAATGGAGAATCTCTCGAGTTAAATGGAACAGTAAAGTTGTGCTAGTAAGTAATAACGTTGATACTAAAGATGAGCTGGGATATCATTCAGTCAGTAGCACACAGAAGACTCACACAGGATATTACTCTGAGGAGGAAGATGGAAATAGGGTTGAAATTAAGTTACGTGGTATACTGATACAATAAGGTGTACTATTCATACCTCTCCAGTAAAATTGAAGCTAAATAACTTTAGGACTTTGGCTTTGATTGCACATTGCACTGTGCAAACGACAGGAAGGAAGAGATAAAACTACATTTACAAGCATAAGCACAGTATTTTGCTATATACTGTAAAATGAAGGTCTGCTACATAATTATATTCTAGAACAACTGGAGTATGAGTGTATATTTTATGTGTAGGTATTATATTATATAAGTGTTTGGCTATACCACACATAAAGAGAAATAATATTATTGCGGTAGTTAAGGAAAGTATAAGGAAGTGCAAGTGGACGGGGATTGGAAATGGTAATGACTTTTGTGAGTGAGTCTTATTATTGTAAATGATCTGAGTGTTGTTTGTTTGTAACTAACCTTTATTATTCACATGAAGAACGGGCTCTTTGAACCATGTCATGACCGCCTGGCAATCTTGAACACCATGACTTTCCCTGGTAGGAAAATCGCTGCAGCAGTCTGTTTCGATGTGAATACTCCGACTCCTCCGTCTAGGTCGTCTGCTCGTTCGTTCAGATGAATCTTCCCCGAAATTTTCTTTATTAACTTCCTGCTCAATTAGTTCAGTGAAATTCGGGTTTGTTGGTTTTTTCGGAGTTTTGAGAATGCCTGTGAGAGGTTTTCCGTTTGTTGTTGTAGTCGTGGGGGTTGTAATTATAGTGACTGTGGGCCCTTCCTCGGTGTCGTCGTCGTCTGAACTTTCAGTGGATGAATTAAAAGTACACTTGTGATTAGTTCCACTTGCACTGATGCTGTCACAAATATTCGGGGCAGAAGAAGAATGAGGAAGCTGTCGTTTTTTCCGTCGTCGACCCTGCTGTTGGTAGTTCTGCTGCTTCTGCTCGTGATGCAAATGATGTTGATATCTGTGTGTCTTTTTGAATTTATCTTTCGAACTCAAGGCGTCAGGCAGCAGTTCACGGTCAGAGACTCCACCTGCGTAACAAACAAACAAAGATAATGCTTTAGAAACGACGTTTGCATTCGAATGAGAGAAATATTTAAAATGTCTCTCCGTTTTACATATTATATTACTATACTGCCTACAGACTCCCAGCACAGAATGTATTTCAGTATTTCCGAGAACAAATACATTCTCTCCAGGAAGGTGCAAGATTTCGTAGAAGAATTATCAGTAAAACCATACCTACCCATGATACTCCATTAAACCTACTTCTTACCTATATCCATTACTTTCAATACAAACTATATTTTTCAACGTATCGGTATGCAATATAGTATAACCTAGTATTACTTTTAGGTCTGTATCTGTATACTAATTGTAATAAGGCTAAGGACTAAGGACATAATACTCGTATTAGTATCATATAAGTACCACATAAGGGAGTATTACAGTTTTACTTGTGTGACAGATAATATATCAAAGACATTTACTCACTTATTAATATCCTACACAGAGATTCATGGAGAAGTGTAATATACTAGCTAAGAAACTAAGAAGTATATACACTTGTGTGTTAGAGTGTATTATAAAAGTGAAGGAAAGAAAACAAAGAAAGAAAATCTCATTAATATTCGCAAAAGAAAGTTAAGTATCTTCATTTCTTTCATTGGGGATCGGAACACGACCCACTGTACACGACATTGAGCACTATGAATATAATGTAGTGTGTATAAAGGTAGTGTATGTGATCTATGGTTGTACATTTAAAGATAGTGCCTTTCTGTGTGAGTGTGCTAAGAGTCGAAGTAGACTTCACATAGTTGAGTTAGTTGACTTTACACTTGATCTCCACGGATCTCATCAGTAGGCTGTTCCAGACTCATGTAGATTTTCCTTCTTTAGTCTAATCTAATCTAACCTCCTTGCCTCGACTGACTTTCTAAGCTCCAGTCCTTATCTTTGGCGACAAATTAATTCCCATAGCTTCTTCTTCTCTTCGCCTATCCCCATTAACTGAAAGGCACATAGACTCTCACACGTAAGTCAAAGCACAGCTCTCCAGCGTCACTAACTACCCCTGCGACTACTAATATACGTCACACCCAAGTAGAATCTTACCATTCAACTAAAAAGACACTCATTAATTGCATCTACACACCGGAGGAGCAGAAGTACCTTTTACATTTTACTATTCGCCCAGTGTACTGTAATTGTGTAAAATATTTCCTTTATAAACTAAAAGCTATATATAGCCTGTATGTGTGTGTAGTTTATTCTTAGAACTCCTTTAAAGCAATTGCTCTGATGATTCTTCAGAATCTTGAAACTGTTACATTGGATCAGAATGGGGGATTGTGATATATAGCATGTACCTGATTTGAATAAATCGGGGATCTTTTACGAGTTTTGTACTGTACTTTGACATTATCTCATTAGATTAGAGAGTACTCTTATTACTTTACTTGATTTATTATGCTCACTCGAACAAAAACTAATATTATTCCTAATTACAAGTTTAACTACTCCAATTTGGTTTCGCTAGTAATTGAGCCTATAAGTTTATAGAGAAATAAGAAAAATTTCAATTTTATTGAAATTCAGAGCATGAATTTAAATTGGATTTGCACCATACAATTTATAACTAGTGTATTTCAAATAGAGTTTACCAAACGTAATTTTTACGCCAAATTTTTACTCATTGCCAATGTTTTTGTAATTATTTATTTTGCTTCGAAAGCTATAACATTTTTTGCGTTCATGGATAATTTCATTTAATAATAGACACTATGTATAGGTCGAATATTGCAAAATCCACTACGAATACCCAAATAAAGGTTAAAAGGTATATCTGTTATTTTACGAGTAAAACAATTTTTGCAAACGTATGAATTTTAATATTTGTTTGTTTTGTTAATATGAACAATCTGTTAGAAAGAGAAAAGTCAACGGTACAGTAAGTAGTAAAACTGTAGCATAAATGTTATGCCCATTCATCCGGGTAAAAGCTTGGAGCTATTATTAGATTTGCTGGTAAGATTTTATTGCCTGTGAGATCCGCAGAGATGAATCTGGAAATCTGAGCATTGTGTTGCTGGAGCACGTCTTATTCACAACAGGAGAACGGAGAGAAAGAAACATAGACGCAGTTTATCATATTATTGTTTGCAAAGGTGACAGACAGAAGTGCACCGTTTCTTTCTTTATTTCCTGAATAAAGGTTAACGCCAGGTCTTACTTGACTCGTTTTCTCACACACACACTCACACGGAAATACAGATCTGCCTTATACACAATAGAAAGCTAAAGCTTATGTATATACGAAGGTAATACAGAGAATACGTCATATATAATTGTTGCTAAGTCAAAAAGAGCTATAATACTAAAACTCTACAAAGAAAGTAAAGACTTATTGTTAGATTGTAAGGGAGAAATACTTTATATCGGATGTTGAGTATCTTTATGATACATTCCCTTTATTTCCTTGCATGCTGACACCTCAAATGATTTATGACAAAAGCTAAGATCACTATACACAGTTTTATACAGCAACTCCAAATAAATCTCATAATTTTTCTCAGTTGGACAGCTAGCTTTTTTACACGTAGTGAAACTAAGTTCATTTCATACCAAAATAGACTTCTGAGACAACCGAGTGTTAACC
The DNA here is from genome assembly GCA_034694085.1 of Pogonognathellus longicornis. Classification (NCBI taxonomy): domain Eukaryota; kingdom Metazoa; phylum Arthropoda; class Collembola; order Entomobryomorpha; family Tomoceridae; genus Pogonognathellus; species Pogonognathellus longicornis. The sequence continues at coordinate 29,346 of JAQFYB010001696.1, forward strand.
ATGAACTGAATCATGAAAATTAGATGGACAATTTAATTAATACACACAGTCAACATTTGCTCCCGATTTTGTGATTGTATGTAATTTCTCCATGTAATTACTGACCTCTATCTAAAGTGTATGTTTAATTTAATAAAACCATACATACCCGGTTTCCTGTGATCTACAACGAATTATCATTTTAACAGTTTTTTAGCTGCTCGTATATTCAATTAATGGCATTGGCATTAATATTCAATAGGTAAATGCAAAAAATTATGTTTGGTTTACACAGTTGATGTTTATGTTGACTAATGCAAAATATGGCTTAGCATTAGAAAGCATCCTACAGATTATTGTAAGGAAAAAGACAATGCTTAATTTATTCTGCGCGTTTTTGCTAAAAAGCCTTGTCACTTTTATGACGAAGGTACGCAGCTCGCCAGGTACTAAACTCCTGTCAATACAAACTCTAATATTATGCTAATATTTTGCGTCGGTGGAAGTCAGTGCCTGGCAGAATCGTTTTGGTCAACCCACTACGGTATATAGGTAGCAAGTGTAATCTGACTTGTACCACATTCTGAACCTGAACGAATAAATCTCACATTGGATTTGCATACATGATAATGTAAGTACCGATAAAGGTAGCTTTTCTGTGGAATAAAATACACATAGTAAGTAGATTTTAGGTACCTACATTATTTCAGAGAAGCAGCACAAAGAAGGAATCTCGTTTTTTATAGACACGGGTTATGAACCGGCCTACATATCGTACGAAGCGTGAGTTCAACCAATCTACACTGCCCACCTACCATTCCACTAATTCTCCAGATAAGACTGACCATTCATTCCTCTCACACTTTCAGCAATATTGAGCATAGCACCATACTATGTAATACCTAATCACTATACTTCGGAAAAGCAGGCTCCGAAAACTTGAATTCAGGCAGGCAAAAAGGCACTAAAAATTGCCCAAATAGGC
>JAQFYB010001697.1:0-30304 GCA_034694085.1 Pogonognathellus longicornis
CAGTTTGAAAAAAAATTGGGAAAATTGAACCATTTTGATAGTGAAAGATTTAAGACAATGATTTCTAATTTCATATTATTATTATTATTAATTATTAATTGACGACATCCTCAGAATTGAGGCAGTTACGTCATCAATGCATTACACAAAATTGCTACAAAAATAAAGATATATATCAGTTTCAAATGATAAGCTTCATAGAAAAAATAGGGTAATAATTTTACAAATTTGATATTACAGAGTCAATACAAGAAAGATTACACTTATTTAAGTGATAAATAGTGACACAAGATTCTTTTTGTTGTTTAAGTAAATCTATTTTTAACGAGTTGGAAAAACTATTTAACGTGTTACAGTTTTTGAGATTATCTGTCAATGTGTACCAGTGCTTGCTAGCTTGATGTGAAAAAGCTCTCTTACCAAGAGAGCCCATTCCCGAAGCTTGTACAAAATTGATAGTATTATTTCTAGTTATACGTGTATTATATTCATTTAAATTAACGATGTCATTTAAAAATGTTGGGCAATTTCCCTTTGATATCATAAATACTATCTTTAGTAACTCAAATTTGTACAAGAACTCAGGAAAGAACCACTTTAATAAATCAGTTATATCTGATTTTACACTGTCATACTTATTAACATTCAATACAAAACGTCCTGCTCTGCGGATAACATTTTCAATTATTTTTATATTACCTAAAGAACTGGTCCCCCAAATCACACTCATATATCTTATTACAGATAAAACGTAAGCATTCATAACAATAAGCTTATTTTTAAAGTCCAGTAGATATCTTAAGGGGTAAACAGATCTTATAATATTATTACATGTAAGGCTAACATGCTTTATATGATTTAACCACGTAATATGTTTGTCAATATTAAGACCAAGAATCGTCATATTATTTACCGGTTTGACTAATACACCATCAATTTCCAATTTAACCTCACCAAGAGAATTTAGTACATTCTCCTTACCAACAATTAACATTTTTGTCTTGTCCACATTAAGACTCATTCTATTTTCATGCATCCACAATTTTATATTTTCAAAGTCTTCCTTAAGCTTACTTAACAATAAGTTTATATCGCTAGCTTTTCCACTTATAAGTAGTTGAGAGTCATCAGCAAATAAAATTGAAATTGAGTTTTTAATACAGTTAGGTAGGTCATTAATATATATAAGAAATAAAATTGGCCCAAGCACACTACCCTGCGGTACAGAGGTATATATATTTTTAATTTCTGAAGTACTTGTGTTGGACAAGTGTACATATTGGGATCTATTTTCTAGGTAGCTTTTAAACCACCGGTTGTCAATATTATACCAGCTTAATTTTTCTAATAATATGCTATGATTTACTTTGTCGAACGCTTTCGACAGATCTAAGGATAATACAATACAAATATTGTTATTATTACCATTAGTATATAAATAATTTGTTAGTGCTAGCATAGCATGAGTAGTAGAGTGCTGTTTTTGAAATCCAAATTGTAGTTTAGAAAGAATATTATTTGTAGACATATAATTAGATAATTGTGTATATATGCATTTCTCAAATAGTTTTAATAAGTTGCTTTGAATTGAAATTGGTCTGAAATGTGACGGCTCGGTGGGTAATGGAATTTTTGGAATAGGGACTACTTTTGACAATTTCATACATGAAGGTACATTATGTTCAGTGATAGACTGATTGAAAATTGAGCATAAATATTCAGCAAAAGAGTTAACATTTAAACATTTGGTAATCATACATGGACTTATATTTAGAGCATCCAAAGATTTTGAGTTACGTTTTTTAAACTTATTCCAAATTGTTAAAAGATCGTGAGTACACAGTGTTTTAATACTAAAATTATCATTTATTATTGGAAGTGTGTGAGGCCTAGTAAAATTAAGCTTAGTAATGTCATATGTATCACTACAGATCGAAACAAAATAGTCATTTATGTCATTGCATTCAACTTGGTAATCAATATTTCTTTTAGAACTAAAGTCAATAAAGCTATTTATTGTATCAAAAACGCCATGCAACTTTATATTAACATTAATGGCCTTCTTAGTATCCTTAAAAATATTGGATTTGACAAGTTTACACAATTCTTTGTAAAGAGATAGATTTGTTTCAGAACTTTGTGTTTTATATTTTTTGTACGAGAGATCACGTTTCCTTATAATAATTTTTGTATCAGTAGATACAAATGTTTTATTGCCACTCTCAGTAATAACTTTCGTAGTAAGAGGGGCGTATTTATCAAATATTGATTTCAGGTTACATAACAATAAATCAAGCTTAGATAAGATATCAGCAGGACTTTCCTGCGTAAATATGTCAATTTCGTCTGCAAATTTTTGCATATTAATCGAGTCATAATTCCTATAACTAATAGTTTTTTTTAATTTTGTAAATTTTTTGACATTAATATTGACAAGTACAGCACTGTGGTCAGATATGTGGGGATTTACTACATTTACTTTGTCAATATTTTTTGTATTACTAGTAATGAAAAGATCAAGAATATTTTTACCCCTGGTTGGTTCCATAACCAACTGTGACCAGTCCAAACTTATTAACAAATTGTTTAACTTATTATACATGCTATTTTTAGGAAGGTTGAAATCCCCATAAACATAAGTACATTTTTGACTGAACTTAAGTTCAGTAAACAGAATATTTAGTGCTTCTATATCATGATTTATATCGTCTACTGAGTATTTAGGGATTCTATAAACACAAAGAACAATGAAACTTTTGTTATGTTTAATTTGTAATTTGACGGCTAATATTTCCAGATTAGAGTTTTTTAAGATATCAGAGCATTTAAATACATACTTACTGTAATTAATGTAATCACGGATAATTATACCAGTCCCTCCGTGCTCCATACAAGTCCTGTCATTTCGTATAAAATTGTAACCTTTAAAAAACGGCGATAAAATTCCTTCCTTCAGAAATGTCTCTGTTACACATAGTAAATCTAGATTAAGATCACATATAAACTTATTGACCGTAATATATTTGTTTCGTAGAGATTGCACATTTAAATGGGATGTTTTCAGTTTGTAAACAGACTTTGAGTTATTAGCTTGAGGGTTGATTTCAGATTTCATAAAAAAGCGTCTTGAGAATTTGATTGTGAGTCGCTGGTATTTGTAGATGTCCGATGTTGTTGTTTTTCCACCAAAGACCTATCAATTACTTTAAAACACTTTCCGTCCACTGTTATTTCATTTTTGTTGTAATCGATTTTTGCTTGAAGATTAGATTTAAGTGCTTCCATCAGTTTGTCTCGTAAAAGTTTCCTGGATAATCTGGTGTTTAGAGGCAGGTCTTCATTTATGAAAATTCCTTTTCCCGGATTTGACAATGTAGACTTTAACTTTAATCTGTTTCCAAAAACCAAATCACGATCAGCTTGACGTAGAAATTGAACTCGGACAGGTCTGCATTTATTTTCAGCAAACTTAGACAGGCGATAAACAGTGTCAATTTCAATCCCAGACAATCCCAAATCCTTTTGGATCACTTTTTGAACATTAGTGACGGTATTGTTATTGGTTTCAGTTTCAGAATCCGGTACACCAAAGATGATCAGATTTTTCCTTCTCATTTCAGCACTAAGATTGTCGTTTTCACATTCCAGGCGGTACACTTTATTTTTTAAAGTCGTCACTTCCGTGTGAAGTATCTGGTTTTTTCTTTCCAAAGACTGGATATTTTCGGTATTTTTTTTAATGGTTGCAATCGACCCTTTCAGTTCCTCTAAGTGTTCAATTATGATATCCAATTTAGCATCTTTAGTAGGCGGATGATCTTCAATGTCAGAGTCTTCGCTATTGCTTTTCCTCTTACGACTTTTTGATGGCGGTTTCCCCATATCTGGATTCTAGATATAAATCACAATTTGTGACAGTATCTTTGGATGTCAGATAAATGGCAGGTAACACCACCCAAACAGCGTACTATATACAAGTGTATTTAACTTATCTTTGTAAAAGAAAACAGCTATACTCCAAACATAGACTTCCCTCCACTCCAAAGAAAGGTACACGTACAATGTTGTGGGTGAATAAAGTTGATTTGTGTCAAGTAAAAAATCAGTGGGTAAAGTGACTAGAATTTTTATGTTAGGTTAAATCACTCGTTGTATTAATTACTAGACTTTTGTTTTAGCAAAAAATTAATGGTTAAAAAGCAACTTTCATACCTTTTTTTAATAAATAAAGTACAAAAAATTAGGGAGAGTTAAATTTTAATATGTTACAGGTTCAAACTTCCCGCTCGCAAATATTAAAATGTGTTATCTAATACTGGGTGTTGCGTAGTTTATGGTAAATACCACTTTGGTATCATTCATCAACCCTTAATTTGCGAATTTGATATTTGTTTAGTTTTATGGCAGTTTGAAAAAAAATTGGGAAAATTGAACCATTTTGATAGTGAAAGATTTAAGACAATGATTTCTAATTTCATATTTGGTAATTTGATATTTGTTTAGTTTTATGGCAGTTTGAAAAAAAATTGGGAAAATTGAACCATTTTGATAGTGAAAGATTTAAGACAATGATTTCTAATTTCATATTTGGTAATTTGATATTTGTTTAGTTTTATGGCAGTTTGAAAAAAAATTGGGAAAATTGAACCATTTTGATAGTGAAAGATTTAAGACAATGATTTCTAATTTCATATTTGGTGAGGTTTCTGTATACTAGCCATCATTAGGAAAAACCGTTTATACAAAAGGCGTCAAAATGAAGTTATTAGTCAAAACTTTGCAATTTTCCCGATTTTATTCCAAACTGTCTTAGAACACACAAATGTGAATGTGAAAACACTTAAAAGTTTAATCATTGTTGAATCGCTCGACTAGTATTAGAGTCGATGTGACAAAATGCCCGTAAAATACCAAACTATATCACAACATTATATTATTGCCACGCAGCACCCTTTATGTTGTAGTAAGTCTATTTACGTCATGAGGCCGCATTGCATACAAAGATGCATTCTTGGGATCATTTTTCAAACCATCCAAAACTATCTGATAACGGGGTTCCAATTCAATTTGCCGTTGAGTGAAAGACTGTATGCATTTATCAAGATTAGCTTTCATTGCAAGTTTGACAACCTTTGTTTTCACATTAGTGGGAGCAGGTCTTCCTTTACAACAGCGCAACATTCCGAAATAATTAGGCAAATCTTCAGACTTGCAATTACTCTAATGAATTGCATGATTGAGAAATGGAATTGGTAAAAATTTTACTAATAGGATAAAAAAAAATTCATACGTTTAGGATCTTACGTGATTTGCCACTAATATTCCTTTCAGAATCAGTGTAGTATTCTTGTGCGGAGTGTGACACACCTGAAATCATATGAGGGATATACGAAATATTTATTTTCGAAACAAAAGTGCCTAAATAAATTGAAAAGTAAATATTAATAATACATGATTACCGTAGTTCACGTAATAAAGCGCCATGGCTAATTATATTTTCGTTAATTAATTTATCTATTAAAAAATTCTTTAATATTTCGCCAATGGCGGATTAATCTGTCCCTTGCGAATCATATGTTCAATGCAAATTTGAATTAACTGAATCAAAATTTTCAAAGAACATTGAAAAGTAAACAGTGGTCAAATTTTACACTGATTCAAAGAGTAGGGGAGATCCGTGTCGTTTTAGAAACTTTTTTGTTGATGGATTTACACAACTATTAGAAATGTGCACCTATTCAATTTTATTGCGCCTAATATTTAAAACTGCTTCCCAGGTATTGTTAGGTACTGATTTTATGTTTTATAGTGCCGATGTAGCATAATTATATTTAAAAGTAATTGTTCTCCCAGCCTACACCACTAGTAGGAATTACGAACTCAAACATCTTTGTTAAAATTTAGGACCTGAACGGGCCAGAGTGTCGTTAAATATTAATGGTTTCCCAACCGACACGGATCACCCCTACATAATTTATTTAACAATCTTCTTCATCTCATGAAAAGATTATTTAAACAACTTTGACCATATTTATCAAGACATTTTTCCATAGAGTGAATGACCCTACTGGGAGATGCATATTTGACGAAGAGTTCTTTTCTAAAATTAAAAACTTCATCTGGCCTTTCTGTTCAATTTTCTAATATATCTTCCATTTTTAAATTTCAATGAACTCTAACTTTTCAACTTGGCTATGGCTAAAAGTTTCAGGGATCTGTCAAGCCATCTGTTTTTCAATATGTGCATTTAAGTGTTTTTTAAATCGCAGTGGTAACCTTTGACGTCCAAAATATAGTGACTTGCCTTCGTACCTTTTGTCTGTAAACATGCATTATTCTATTAATTACTATATCATGGGTAGCTAATTATTTTGTCCATGTCTAATGTCGTTTGAACGCATGCATTTCAGGTATGGGGAGAATATAATACTACATTGTTCCTGGCGCCTTATTACTACAACTTTGGTATTATATTCTGAAGTCATACCTGTTTTTCTGCATTATACATGTGATTTTGAAATATTTCTAGTCGTTTTGCTTCTTCTTTTTCGGACTCCTCAACTAATTAAACAATTTCTGGGTAAAAATATCAACTCAGCTCACTAAGGTCCGAGAGTAACTTACTTGCTACTTGTGTTTTTCTTTAGGCCAAATTTTAAATTACCATTAGTTTTGTCCACGATCTGTAAAATTTGCGACTTCAACGGTTCAGGGTATTTTGATGTCATGAAATCCATGAAGTTTTTAAAAGATTCCAAGGTACTTGAGCTCTTAATGTAAAAAATATAATATACAGTACGTTTTTTATTAGACGTACTAGGGGATTGAGTAGGAGCATGAGAATTGGGTGATTTTATACCATGTTTTTGGGGTAGAATCCTTGACAACGGGTACTTTATAAGTTAGTTTGCATGGGATGTGTTATTTATTTCATACTCACTCTTGTAAGGTTATAACACATTGAATGCAAAATAACTTACAAAGTACCCGTTGTCAAGGGCTCTACTCCATAACCATGTTACAAAGTCACACAAGTGTCAATGCTTACCTCTTCCCCTAGTACGTCTAATAAAATACGTACTGTACTAGAGGAAAACGGATGTGTAGGTAATTTACTATGTAGTTAGGATCATATTATATATCTACGCGCTGAATTATTTCCCCATGATCAAAATAACTCCCAATTGGGAGGCTAATTGAGTATTAGATTTTAATTGTTCGTCCGCAAGATATAAATCCCCATGATCACATATTTCCCCATGTCTTTTATATTGTTACAGTTCTCTAACGATTAAAATTAATTGCATATATATACATGCTATATTCATGTGGGTTCGTATAGCAACGCAGCACAACGACATAACCAGTCTCTATACACAACATATACAACACCAACCCGCTCAGTGTAAATGAAAAAAGGCGATATTAAACACACGCTATACCATTTGTCTCTCATTTTAATATCTGTACCTGAATGATTTACAAATAACATAACGAGTAAGATAAGAATATGAAACGCATGGGGAAATATTGTGGTCCATATTGTAATTTTACTGGAATTTAGCTTAAATTTCAAGGTGAATTGCACTAACAGTTTGACTACCTATTTAAAATTATTGCTTCAAAATATAACTCCTCGTGTTCATTAAAACTCTCCACTGTGAGATAGTTATGAAGTGTTCAAAACGTCTCACAAAAATATATCTCCCCATGGAAATAATTCGGCGCGTACGGTAATTGGTTCAGGGAAAAGCTTACACACATTCGCAGGCTAAACGCGCATAATGAGGGACTTAATATTTTCAATCAGTTATTATATGCAATATAAAAAAGTTATTAAAATAAAAGCATTGTATGCTATTTGCCTTTATTATAATGGTGCTATGCACTTATTTACTATTAGAAAAGTAGTTAGGTAAGTAAAAACTAAAATTTACAAAATAATGTAAATATTTTAAAAAAAAATCTCACCCCACCATTATTTTTGAATATACAAAGATATTCTTTCGCCTGAAACAGAATAATACATTTGATTTGATTGGATTCAATTTTATTTTGGTAGCATTTAATTATATTGACATTTTAAAAATAATTGAAAATCAATAAATAGTATTGATAATTACCAAACTAGTGGGTACATCATCTGTCTCAGTTTTATTTAATTCCAAAGAGCACAGTTCTGAGAACTTATCACGACCGTCATCATAAAATTCGTTAATGACATTTGGAATTGTTTGATTTTGACAACATGTGAATCCTAATATTTTTGAGTAATGGCCATTTTCACAATACCTTCTACCAATAGTTTCAACTTGTTTTTTGCTGTAACCCTGAGCCCCAGCGCCAGTGTCACCATCAGCTTTTAAAAACTATTTAAAAACCATTGTGCAAACATAAAGAGTGATAATAAAACTGTCCGTATTTTTATAACCTAAATGACTAAATTATAGAAATAAATCAATTAGTAGACCTATTATATTGATAATTGATATTAGCAAAAGAAATAATATATAAATAAATTAAATTAGGTACCGAGATTAATATTGATAATATTATATTAATTAAAGTAAACGCTGTACAAAAGTTATTACGCTTCATTTTGGCTGCTGAGTTATTGGAATCGATATTAACATTGAATCTAATTTATTACTAATTTAATAAAAGTTATCTACCAATATAAATAAAATAATAAAATGGGTCAAGCTATATGCATTTGTAGCAAAATGTGTAATAATGCAGTATTGTATTCATGATGGCATGTTAGTTTAGTATGGCATGTGTCATGTAGACATGTTCATGTTATTCGACTAAGCGACTAAATTTATATTTCTGACGCATAACATCAATGTAATCGTGCTTCCTTTTCAATTATATCATTTATAGAGTATCTTACCTGCGTGATTCAAATATAGATTAGCAAAATTGTTTGTAGAACACCACCGCACAAAAATTGCAGCACAATACACTAAAAGGTCATTTGAAAGATAATTTATAATTTTATAAAAGATGGAAAAAAGGCCCGTTCTATGAACGGGATTAGTTTAATCAGTGCGACCAACAAGAACGGTAAATGTATTTATGGAAAACTACTTTTATTTACAAAGATTATTTTGATTTAAAAATATTCTTAAAAAAAGTTTAAAATAAAAATAGGAGACAGGGGTCACTTGAATAGGAGCCAGGGGTCACTTGAATAGGAGTCAGGGGTCACTTGAATAGGAGCCAGGGGTCACTTGAATAGGAGCCAGGGGTAACTGGAATAGGAGCGAGGTGTATTGGAATCCAGGGGTCATTTGAATAGAAGCCGGGGTCACTTGAGTACGAACCAAGGGGCACTTTATTAGAAGTCAGGGGTCATTTGAATATAAGCCAGGGGTCACTTGCATAGGACCACTGTTGTGGTATTTCGAATACCTACCCCAGCAAGAAAATTATTTAGGTATATGGATTTCTAAAACTAAAAGGGTCGATCTAATTCAAAATTTGTCTTCTGACAAAATCTTTGTTAGTTAAGGATATCATAAAATGTCAGCCCCCTCAAGAAAATTTGTACTTACTTAATTTAGAGCGAATTTACGCGATTCGGTGCACCGATATACCCCAATCAGGCTGCAAAGGTTAAATTGGAGTACATGCTCTTGATAGTGCATCATATGAGGAACGTGTGTAAGTGGAGAGGTATGTCTCAAGTGTAAGTTGCAAGTATGTTGTGTGCTCAGTCTTGGTTTGAGTAGATCTTGTAAAATAAAGTCGCATTGTGTATTCTAGTGGAACTCACAATGAAGAAAACTCACTAAGTGTTTTTTGAGAAGTCACAGCGGCATGCTGCTGCTGGTCGCTTGATTTTAATGGCAGGTACGTGCAAATAGTCACGGTTTCGGCAAATCGGCCGGTGGGCGCTCATGCAATATAAACTAGGGGCCGGTCAGCCGAAGTTGGGCCGATGTGTGATTGTGCCCTTTATGCCATTATTTCTAAATTTGGAGTCCAAATTTCGTCCAAAATCGCAATGTTTCGCAGCCGTAATTATTTGGACCTTGTAGTACAGACTTTGAAATTTCAAAATATGTAAATATTTCCACACTACGCGATGTTACAAAGTAGTACTATTTAGTATTTACATTTACTTAATGTAAATTTCTACCCTTCATTTGTCCGGCTGGCTGTATCATTGACGTTTAGTGAAATGGATTGTAAAAAAGGTGTTATGTTAGCTAGGTACTTGTTTGAAGTAGATACCAAAAAGAGAGTGGTGATACCTTAAGCGACAATATGCTATACACTCAAACATTATTAATATTATTATGTTTACTTTTAGTATAAATGAATTTACGCCCTTTTTATTTTTTGTCGACATTTTTCCACCTGATTTAATTTTACTATACCTTATGAAAATTATACCATTGCTTCTGAGGACTGAGAGGACCGCTGAAGCATAATGGACAATACAATTTCTAGAATACAGTTGCAAACATTATTGCTGGATATTCACAATAAAGAATTTAGGCATAATTAAATCATTATGCATGTCAATTTCACTAAAAGTCTAACTCTAAATTTCTAATTCAATTTCAGTACAATGTTTTTCAGGCTACTTCTCGTACTTTTGAATTGGATATTATTGTCTACGGGGATGGAAAAAGATACACTGGATTTAAATATTTATTTGCAGCCATTCAAAAAATGTTTAATAAATATCATCTCATACAAAAATCTACTTTCAGATTTCAAAGAATTTGAGTCTCCCGTTGTCATTGGGAAATATGAATATCAATATAAGTCAGTGCAATGGAAATCTCCAAACGGAACAGTAATCCCAGTAAGAGAATCATTGTATCATGCTCCTTATACATGGCAATGCATTCTTCACTTCTTTCTCAATGTTTCTACGGCGTATCACTATTCCAGCAATATTGTACGTGATAATGATTTGACAAATTTGGTACCTGGAAACACAATTGGATTTTGGAATCAGGTAACCGTTCAAAAGCGATATGATGCTGGCTTATTTCAACAAATCGATTTTTTCCGAAATGAATTGTATGTTTTAATTTTGGAAGATAAAATTAACGAAGACAAAGACAAAACGAAACGCTGGATTTTGGCTATCGTGTCTTATTTTTTTGCAGCCCCTGAAAAAATGTATCCAGTTGATTTTCATGCAATTGTAGTTTTTTACCCTCCTTTTTCAGCGTACATCGTTACCGACATTATTTGCAAAGCAAGAGAATCATGCCACAACTTCCAATTACAAAATCTGCTCAGCGATGTGAATGATGATCCACACACCAAAATATATCCAAACGAAGAATGGAGCATGCAAACAGACCCAAGTGTCATTTATAAATCCACGTGGTTAATAATAAGCGATGAAGTAAACGAAGAAAAAAGGTTGTCACAAATAGGAAAATTAAAAAACAAGTTGACATTTCAATTATTCCACTTAATGAAATATGATTTAAATTACGCATTGTTTCGAGTGTTATCGCCAAATGTCACATATCACTGTTACAACCTTGACAATTTTCTTAAATGCTGGCGAAATTTGCCTACAGTCAGATTTGAAATGGCCAGTTCATCATTTTTCCCTATCAAATCTGAATCTTTTCAATTTGTGACATGTGACGGCATTCTTGGAAAGACAGAAATTTCATTTTGGGGTTATTTGTCATGCTTTGACTTTTCTTCTTGGATTGCAATTCTTTCAAGCTGCTTGGCCGTTTCAGTTACTCTTAAAATTATTTGCCAAATCAAGAAAATTCGGTCAGATGAACCCTTCTTCGCCCCATTTCAATTACTCTTGGAACAAGGCAGTGACGTAATGGGAAATTCAAAGAAAATTTCATGTATTTACTTTATTTGTGGAGTGTGGATTCTAATGTCGGTGGTACTATCGAATGCGTATAAAGGTGGAAATATTACGGAGTTGTCATCACCAAAAAAAGAAAAGAAAATTTCATTTTTCAAAGAACTCGTCAACTTGAACTATAGTTTATATTGCCCCTTTTTCAAAAATAGAATTACTTATTTAACATACTTATCTACTAACCAAAAATTGGATTACCTGAACACGCTATTCTACTTTTATTTTTTCCATGCAGGCGTTATGGTAAATAAAATGAGTAGGACAAATAAAAACTTTACCTTTGGTTGGGATAGACGAAATACAAGTATTGCTGGAAGTGAAATAAAATACATAAAAAGTATTTTACCAATTATGTCCACTCCAAAACACATGGATGAAAATGAAACGATTTTGGAAAGAATTTCTAACTGTAACAAAACATCGTATGGAGACTGGTCAGAAGCTATTGATCTCTCGTATCGGAAAATGTTAGCTTCATTCAAAGGAAAAAAGGTTGCAAAAAGTGAAGAAGGATTGTGGCTGAAAAATACCGGATGGGATATAAAATACGCATTTCATCCCCTTATTCTACTTCGGTTGAGAGTAATTCACCATTCTGGAATTGTGAAAATTTGGAAGTCAATTCAAACGAATCGAGATCTACTATCATCGAAAGTGAAAGAAGTTGAACTTGCAGAAGAAACAGTTCAAGGTCTTGCATTGAGTGGTAACTTTGTGTCTATTTTTTACATTTACCTTTGTCTGGTACTACCTGCATTAACATCAATGGGTTTGGAAATTCTGGTTGTCTGGCTAAAGGTAACTATGCGGGAAAAGTATAATAAGCTTATTTTACAATAATTGGTATTTTGGGGTACACGCACTCGCGTCACACAATGTCGAAATTTTCCTCCTCGATAGCTCAGATTAAAATATAATCACTCAAAGATATACATGACACTACTACTCCTTGGAAGGATTATCTGCTATAAGAGATATACTAAGATATATACCGCATAATAAGTACCACTAATAGCTTTAATCTGTAACACATTATTACAATTCATAATTATATTTATTCCACAATGTCCTAATTCATAATATTTTATAAAATTTTATTTGATCGATCGATTCACACAATTGTAGACACAAAAAAAGATTTTTTTAACACCATTTTTTCTAGCTATTTCTATCTTTGCATAACCAATAAAGCAATATGTACAAGGCTGTTCATATAATAAAATAACTTAATTCGCCTTATCCATAATACCTAGCCATCTTTTTTGAGGGCCTTTGTCTTTTAAGTTAAACATTTGATGCAGTTTTATATTCTGATGTTTTTGAAAAACTCCTGCAACAAAAGTAGAGGATATTATGGAGTAGTCTAATGAAAGTAACCGTTAATGCAAAGTAATATCAATGCTAATATCGGTCAAAACACTCCATAATTATAAATTATCAAGACATTTCTTTGGAGGGCACGGTTGACTGCACACTCACAATGGATGGTCATGGTTCGCGAACCTTCGTATTATCTGCTATGTTGATTGAATCAGAGAATTGTGCATGAACATTGCAATATTGAATATTTTTTTAATACATATCAGTTTATATACAGGGTCGACCAAGCATCCCTTGCAGCGATAATACATGGTTAGTCATTTCGCTCTATGTTTTGCCTGATGAAATTTGAAGTTCGCTCGCCTCGCCAGGCCAGCAAAGTATAGAGCGAAATGACTACCCATATGTATTATTGCTGCAAAGAATGCTTAGGACACCCTGTATACATCATACATATTATGTAAATTATTTATATGATCACGTATATTATATGTATTATACAAAGTATTTGTATTGTATGTTCATTAAAACAATTTAACAAATTGGGGACAAAATTTACATAAAATGTGTACAACCGTTCTACAAAATTTACACATTTATTTAATTTACTGTAAAATAGGCAATGTTTCAAATTTGGAAGGATGCTGCAACTCGTGATTTTTGGTACTTCCTAGTTAAAGTTTGTTAAAAGTTATCAAATATTTGTTAACTGGTGGAACCTTTATAATGTAATATTTTAACTGCTCATTTTAGCTGAAACAATTTCTATTCGTGTCAACACATTAAAATTTATTTATAAGTTACGAGTTCCAAAAGCACAAATAACTATTTTACTAATAACATACACCGCTCCATGATTAGCTGCTCTGATATTATATTATTTATTTTACTCTCTTTAACTTTATTGTGATTTGCGTATTTTTGAGCGCTATTAAAAATACTTTAGTCAGAATTGTCCCAAATTTGACAAGTAATCTTAAGGTATCACATAGTTTTGCAATAATCATTACGGCTAAACGTTTCTATGCACTTTTACAATTTCTAAGTCAATTCATTATAATTAGTTTGTTAATTTCGTATTTCATATACAATATGCACATTCGTATTACTATCAAACATTCAGCAAATTTAACACTAAGTAGTTCGTCACTAGTACTAGGTATTGATTTTCTTATGCTTTTCTTTCAGCATTTTTTGCTGGCATCGAAATTACTATTACCGCGCCGGATGAACGTCCCATGGCAATTTAACCCCCCCCCCCATTGGGGGGTTAATATGCATATAAGGTTGTAATTTTTGTTTCCCAAAGTATAGTTCCCCATATTCACAATAACGCCCCATGTATAGGTATTATTCACTAGTCTGTAGCCATGTCATATCACTATATGCACAAAGATATATATATATAGTTAGGTATATTTATCTGTCTGCTGTAGATAACGTAGGGAAATCATTAACCTAGCCGTACTAAGTATAGAATTGTGATAACTCCCGGTAATTGCTATCACAATGTCAGGCAATGAGGAGCGTGTAATTTTAACTCCTAAAAGACGGACCAAACAAGTTGCTTACACAGAACAATTTAAGTTAGAAGCAGTAGCGCTACTCAGAATTAGAAATCTTGTCCATAACTTCTGAGACAATAAAGAAATGCGAATATTGAGTGTAAATACTAATGAAAACAGCTGAAATGGCTTCAATGGCTATTGAAATGTGCGAATGTGAAATGACATTAGTAATTGCCATTAGCAACAGAAGTTATAGAAGATAAAGTAGATAATAGTAGGGTATTCGGTGCTGTAACTGCTATAGCGTATAGAAGCTTTTGCCATGTAAATGAGTAGGGCTGTCTAGTCGCTATAATGGCTCCCGACTGAAACGTCTGTTTCTACTTTTACAAAAATTAGAATCAGACGTTTCAGTCGTTATAGCAGTTTAAGACGCTAATTCTGAGTAGCGCTAGTGTCTTAGCGATTCAAGTTCAATTTTACAAACCAGCAAAAAATTCAATGTAGACCGGAAAAGCATACGAGAGAAGGAAAAGAAAGAGATGTGATTTGGAGGAATTGGTGAACCAAGGTAAGGGTAAGGGTTTCCGACGAAGAAATGATAGACATTGAATTTACTCAACCTGAGTCTGATCTTATTGATGACAGTATACTGCTTTCAGACGATGAAAATTAAGTTTTACTACATACCATAAATTATTTCTTAAATCGTAAATTCACAATCAAAATTTTCACGTAAATAATTAATTCGTAATTTCGACTAACTAATAAAAAAGTGTGTTCGAAAATGTAATGCCCCATGTTCACAATAACCCCTCATATGGGCCGTTATTGCAACATAAGGTACCTAAAACACTGATCCAAAATATAAGCCCCCATAGGTAGGTAAACCGGCGGGTACGGTATTTGTATTACCAGCCAAAGTCAATTTTAATAAAATCTCCATTGCCATGTAATATTACTTTCGTAAATCTTAAACTCCTAAATTATTTTCGAATAAAATTTATTGGGATATTATTAACATCATAAAGTTTTAAAAGCGCAAATAAAAATGTATGAACAAAAAGTAATAATCAATAAAGCCCTTGACGCTATCAATATCGCTAGAATTGTAATAAGTTCATAGAACTTGGTTATGACTTTTATCTGACCTACACACATACTTGCGACATAGACAATCTCGTAGACAGGTATTATTTATTTCTTGTATTGTATTAAGTTTGGTATATTGTTATATGGATATCAAAATGATTTTACAACTTATGTAATAACGAATATTTCTTAAAGTGTGTACATAACAAACATAAAAATATACATCAAGTAAATAAAATAAAGTACGCCTCAACTTTCGGCATGAAATATTCAAGAAGATTAGGTAAACTAAACGTTCACATATTATATTATCAGCTTTTCAGTTAAAGTTGTACCTACTCTACTTCATAGAAATTCTATAACATTCTTTATAGATGAATAAATAATATTATTTATTGGAAACTATTGTAAGCTAAGCACTAAGATTACTACCTACATTAGATAAGCTCATCCTTATCTAAAGTATACTATTATATAAAATCTCTGTTTCGCAATATTGTTCTTTAGAATCAAGATAGCATAACTTTTTCAACATGTCGATCACTTGTGAAATTAAACCTTTATCGAAAGGTAGATGTTTTGAAGACGATTGGTTACGTGAAGTACCAACAACAGTATTACCTTTTGTAGGTTTCAGTTTATTTTATATTTAATGTGAAGCAATATCAAATTTTATCACAACATTTATCTATATAAACCAAGAGAAAAAATAAGTTCCAAAGCATTCCACACGCTAAACAAATACATTTCTTCTCTTTTTGTAGTTTTCACAAATATAAAATCAAATTTGGATTCAAAATTCTGTCTTGGACTTTTATTTTTGTTTTGAAACTTGCTAGCCTGAGGTTGGAGGTACTTCCAACTCTTCCATTGGAATTGAAGGTTAATCGAACAACCTTAATAGTTAGAACGTCTCCACGTAAAATCAAAGAGTATGGTTTTCTTTTGGGTTTTGGTCTAAATAGTATTTTGGGATTTTATTTGTGCATTCGTCTAATAATGCAATTGATATATCCACAAGAGGATGTTTCCTACAATGAAGTATTAATCCTGGCATTTTCTTGCTTTGGACTTATTACGACATGTGGATTCAATTTATCCATGCATTTGTGGAAGGACACGGCAATATTTGCTGGAACTAATATTTTCCTAATTGATAAACTACTTCAAGGTAATTTAAAATAATATATTTCCCCGAATTTTGTTGATTGGCAGTTATAATATAATATTATGGATAGAATATTATACGAATAGAATTTATTATTAACTATTACGGATTCTTTTTTTAAAATACATTACAATAACGTTTAATTCATTATTGGAATTGTTCCTGTTGGATTTTCGTTTTACATTTTTATCTCAATTATTTTTCAGAAATGTTTCCAGACAGTAGAAAGGTCAATCATGGAAAGAAAGACTGGATTGGAATATTCTGGATTTTAACCCTTCTTTGCCTTCCATGCATTTTTTTGTTTGCCGTTTTATTTTACGCGATTGATAGTCGAAGTCCAATGGTTAGACTTTTGAAGGATTTAAATTTGGACAAATATCGTTACACTGTATATCTTTTCACACCCGTATTAATTTTCCTTGCATTTGTTATTGTATCGATTGCAGAAACAATCGGAGCTTGTCTTGTAGCGGGCATTTGTTATCTTCAACTTGTAAAGAAATGGTTGCACTATATTTCCGTTGTCATTCCAAAGCACGTCACCACACTTTCACCAAAAACACAGACATTATTTTTGCGACAAATGCAACCTCACATTCAAAAAAGCATCCGAATGCTACAAATTTTGAACGACACAATCAATGAGTACATTGTCCTTATTGGGCCTATATTTTTTGGCCTAGCATTTTCAATAGGAGTTGTGTTAAACATTGCAATACTAACACGATTCGAAGATGTACCATTGTATATTTATACTGTGATTGTATGGCTAGACATGTTGGTCATTGCTTGTGCATTTATGATTCTTCCACAAGCATCTAGTGTAGTAAAATATTCTGAGCTTTTCATAAATAACTGGAGTGTCTACTACCGCACTGGTGAAATGAAAAAGTGGTTGAAGAGCTGCAGATCACAACGCATATATGCAGGTCCATTCTTCTATGTAAAAAAATGACACTAATGGTATTTCTGGACATGGTGTGTACTTATACAATCGATTTAATACTCATTAACAATTGAGGCAGCTGTAATATTACCTAATACATAACTACTAACTAGAGAACCTAATGAGAGCATAGTCGCTCAACCCCTCCCCCCTATTTTTGGATTATACACCAAATAAAATTATATATCAAATCGAGTTTAATATAAAATATTTATATAATTGTTTGTTCTAGCGCTTCCTCTTCTAAAACATGTGGCCGGGGTGCGTCCCTGTGCCTACCAAACAGTTTCTAGGTCAACTTTGTTTGCCTGCTGCATTTTAATTCAATATACCGGTAGATATTTAAAATAATTACGATGAGTTATTAATTGTTGAATGAAATAGCTAAAACCACGAGTCTCTATAATATAAGGCTAAACACTCATGATATGTATGAAAAATGACAAATAGAAATACGAGGATATCTATGGAATGCTAACACACATTATGTATCTTTTTATTTTTTTAGTAGTAATAATCTTTTTAAATAATTATTTTGTAAATATGCGTTTCTTGATGCTGGGTTAATTTTCAAAGGTGTCACCTCTGATCAGCTTACTTTAAATACAGCTTTATAAACATGAATTGAGAATTAATAAAGGCAAAAATCCCATTTACCACTGAAAAACCATATTTTTCATGACTCTAAGAACACACCATTTCCATGATAAACATTTTATGATCCAATTAAAAAGCAGGATACCCAAGCGAAAATTGCTGAATAGAAAAAGTTTATTCATACCTAATAATGGAAAGCATTGCAAGAATGCTTTTTTTAAATTAATTATTTATGTATTCAAATGTTGCGAATCTACTTTCTGAAAAATCATTTAAAATGCTGAATTGTTTTTGATTCAAATGTAAAATTAAGAAACTATGATATCTATATAAAGTAATAACACAGTCACGGTGTAATGTGTATTTTAGATTTACTACAATTTTCAACTGCAAACAAAATTTTCAAAAAGATATACAGTACAAGAGAAAATGGAATGTCTGTGGCAGTTCAATTTTTTCTAATTAAGCATTGATTTTTCATGCTTTTCTTACATGTTCCGCTGGCATCGAAATTACTATTATTCCTCATTAAAGTCAACTTTAATAAAAATTGCATTGGCATAAAATTTTATACTATCTATATTATTTTGAAGTAAAATTTAATGGAACATAATTATTAAATATAGGTTATATTACATAATAAATATCCTGCAACATTTTTCTTAACGTTCATCAAATAAAAATTGATGAGCAAAGCAATAATAAATAAACTATTTTAAAACAGATCCAATTAAATGCTGGAGGTATATATAGAATAGCAATTATAATAGTTTTTAAAATAGTAATTATAATATAGTAATTTTTAAAATAGTAGCTATAATATAATAGTTTTTAAAGTATCAATTCTTGATTGTCCAAATTGTTGTCATAATTATTGACACCTTTATTTAGTCAACGTGGAATTTTCAATATTAAAAACTGAAGCAAAACATTTGGTAAAATTGCCCCCACCCTGTATACGCCCTTGATTGTCCAAATTGTTGTCACAATTATTGACACCTTGGTTGATACCCCCAGATAACCTATGTGAAGTTTGAACCAATTTGGTCCACCTGTTCTTGAGTTATAGACACACGAAAACCTTGTTAGAACATTTTCAGTGACCTTTCTGTGACCTAGGTCATGAAGGATGTGACCGATTGATCCCAATTTTAACTGACACCTTTGTTGATATCCCTAGATAACATACGTAAAGTTTGAACCAATTTGGTCTATCCGTTCTTGAGTTATCTTGCACACAAAGTCCAAGATGACGGACGGACGGACGGACAGACAGACAGACAGACAGACAAATCATTCACATAAAGTGATGTCGTACCTCCACCACTTAATAAAACACTTTTTGACACTATTAATGATCGTAGAAATTCAAAGAATTTATAGAACCTGATTATCTTTTACTTGACCTACACACAAAGTTGCTTCATAGATAATACCCGTAGACAAGAATTATTTATCTCTTACATTGTACCGAGCTTGGTATATTTGTTATATATAGTAAAAATGCTTTTACAACTTATGTATTAACAAAGTATTTCTTAAAGTGTATAAAATGTATATCACGTAAAATAAAATACGCACCAACTTTGGGTATAAAGTATTTAAGAAATCTAATACGTTTAAATATTAAATTATCAGCTTATTTAAGAAGAAATTGTGCCTAACCTCATAGAAATTTTACGACACACTAGCTAACTATAACTAAATTTTATTTATATGAAACTAAGCTTTACAAGCAATATACAAACATAAATTAAATAAGCTCATCCTTATCTAATGTATGCTAACATATTAAATCTCTGTTACGAAGCATTTTTTTAAAATAAACATACCGTATCGACCAATTGTTGAAATGGAACTTGTATGAGGTAGATGTTTAGAGATTATACCGTACGCTAGAGCTTGGTGCACACTAGAGCTTGGCTTCACTAGAGCTAATGGACACTAGAGCTTGGCTACACTAGAGCTAATGGACACTAGAGCTTGGCTACACTAGAGCTTGGCGAAACTAGAGCTGGACGACACTAGACCTTATCGACACTACAGCTTGGCGACACTAGAGCTTATGGACACTAGAGCTCAGCCCTTTTTATTAATAGCTTGGTGACTAAAGTTCTAAAATAAACATTAAAACTGGTAAGCCATGTTAGTTCTACTTTCTGTTCCTTGTAAACTCTTGCTTTTCCTCTCAAGATGAAATGGGTTATGCGTATCTATTACTATGGAAATTATTGCTACAATTAAAATACATCATTTCGGGATCAAAATTGGTGTATTATGTGAGTCCCAAGGTGCTTAAAGAATTCCCAACTCCAGGTGATGAAGATATTTAGAAGTAGTTTTTTATGCACCTTGGTGCATTCCCTACATTTGACTTTTTTTAAATTGACAAGCATTTAAAACAAAAAGTTAAACATAAGTTAGAGATTGGCATGGGCATATGAGCATTGTTAATTAAACTTTTCACTTGTGCATCATAACACGTTCTCAGGACAAACCCAAATACACAGAAGACAAGAAGATACTTCAATTATGATAGAAAATATGATAGCTTTGTATTGTATAGCGTCTTGTCGTAAGCGTATATATTATTCATGGACTAATGTCATTGTTAGATTCGTAAACTGAAAGGAAATAAACTGGCGATCACATCTTGAGAAGAAAAGCAAGAGTTTACAAGGAACAGAAAGTAGAACCAATATGGCTTACCAGTTTTAATGTTTATTTTAGAACTCGGCAGCTGAGGAGTCACCAAGCTATTAATAAAAAGGGCTGAGCTCTAGTGTCCATAAGCTCTAGTGTCGATAAGCTCTAGTGTCCATAAGCTCTAGTGTCGATAAGCTCTAGTGTCGTCAAGCTCTAGTGTAGCCAAGCTCTATTGTCCATAATCTCTAGTGAAGCCAAGCTCTAGTGTGCACCAAGCTCTAGCATCCGGCTACCATGTTTAGAAGACGAATGGTTGCGTGAGGAGTGCCAACGACAATATTATTACCTTAATTATGTGGGTTTTCAGTCAATTTTGCATTTAATGTTAAGCGATGTAAAATTTTATCACAACGTTCATCTTGCCGATAAAAATCAAAAGAAAAAACAGTTACATTATACACAAAGAACAAAACAATACTTCTCGTTATGTAGTTTCAACAAATATAAACCTTTAAATCAAAATGCTGTCTTGGGTTTTTTGGGTTTTTTAAACTCGCAACCCTGATGTTGGAAGTACTACCAACTCTTCCATTGTAAGTGAATGTTAAATATGCAACCTTAATAGCTAGAAGGTCTGAACGTAAAATTAAAGAGTGTGGAGGTTTGCTGTAAATACTATGTCGCCGTGATAATACAAAATATATTAAATGTTGAAATTAGATTTAAATTATAGTTATGCGTATCATTCGTTACATGTGTGCGGTTTGGGGAAACGCTCCACAATATAATATTGACCTGGTAGACAAAATAATTAGAAGGGCAGGACGACTTATTCTTAGCACTAATAAATATGATCCTGTAGTCAAGTGGTTATTTCCAGACCTCACTATCTTGACTTTAAAAATGGTCATTCTATTTCTACTCGTTGTAATAATTACACTACTCCTATATATGTGGGAAACTCAGAATTGTTCAGAAAATCATTTACGTATAGTAGTATTGCTTTATGGTTTTCGTTGTATGAGGATGTCAGACTTAGTCCAAATATAAATATTTTCAAACACAAGCTGAAAAAATATACTGGTATAAGCAGTGAATGATGATTCTTTACTGAATTACTCCTATATTGAACGTGTTTAGCTTCAGATTTAGTGTAAAAAGTATTTTGTTTGTCATTATTACACAGTATGTAATAAATTATGTATCTGATAATGTGAAGACCTTTCGAGGGTGATATATATCTGTGAATAATAAATAAATAAATTAGATTTACTACATATCAATACAAACGATTTAGTAGTAGTAAAAGTTGGAGAGTTGGATCTGAGTTTGACGGTTGTGTCCGTGAATTCGTGTCTTTGCTTCGCTTAAACATTCGGTAAAATTGGTGCTGGTTCTTCAAATTTTATGTCTGGTGGTAGGTGTGTGTGTGGGGAGGACAGGGATGTAATCAGTGATACAGTGAAGTGAACGTGTGACCTGCAATTTTGAAAATAGTCAAAATTTTGATCGGGCCATGCCGTCTCTAGAAAAACAGTCCTCATGAAGTTTCCTGAGATTAACATATCTGGCGGTGGGCAGCATTAGGATAGCCAGGGGGAGAAGGATGAGGCGCTTTCTGCATCACACTCATATAAGTCTCAACGTGTCCATCATTCGGAATAAAGCTGATCACTTCGTCTTGATGAACTGAACGAGAGGAGAGCAATGGGAAGACTTTACCTGCATTCTTCGAGTTTCTGGTGCTACCACAATCCCATGCTGTTCCTACTGTGTTCCTACAGTATGTTTCAATCAAGGGGTCCGGCAAATGGTGATCTCACGTTAGCCATCGCTACCATAGCTCATTGCTGACAGACAAGGATATGTTGGATGGCGCGAGTGCATAAATAGAACATTAGTAAAGTAGGTAAATCAAACCACCATGTAATATTTGCCGGACACCTTGATTGAAACATACTGTAGAACTTCAACCCCGAGAGACACCAACAAGTATCGTCCCCTCCAACACAAGCTGTTCGAACACACACACAGTCCACCGTATCACCGCAATTGCTATAGTGTATAAACTGTATCTTATTCCATATATAATATCTGTTTTGTAAAGATCCAACTCGCCAACTCCCCGAATTTGCATATTGCATATCAGTATTCGAGATAACAGGAATACATGCATTCGGGTAATTACAAATTGATCATACTGTTAACATGACCAGTTTTCTGTAGGTATGTGTATAGAATAATATAAGATATAGAGAAGCATTTTGTATTTTTGCTGTTAGAGTATTGGTACAGAATCTGATCACGGAGCCCGAATTCGGCTTCCAATAATTTGAAGGACTCTATAGTTGGTTTATCCACTTGTGTTAACTATTGGTGCACACTCAGTGTGTTTAGTATATAGGAATAGTAACCTATATTTCTGTATACGCTATTATATCTATGGATTTCGCTGTAATTTCTGTCTCGTACTTTCGCTGTACTATGTTTATAGCAAAATAATTAAGATCGTATAATTGTTATTGGCATAAATATGGAATTGAATTGTGATTGATGATGATAAGATGTATTCTATGGGCCAAGAGCTCGACAAGAATATTTGAATAAATACAAACATACATACATAGTAGTAGTAAAAAATAATTAAAATAATATTTTGTATACCAAAATTTTCAAAAATATACAATGTAAGTAATTTCAATTTTTTTACTAGGTATTGATTTTCTCATGCTTTTCTTTCAGCATTTTCCGCTTGAATCGAAATTATTATTATTTCCAGCCAAAGTCAAGTTTAATAAAATCAGCATTGCCATATATTGTTACTCTCCCAAATCTAAAACTCCTAAATGATTTCCGAATAAAATTTACTGGGATATTATTAACAAGTTTAAAAAGCGTGAATAAAAATGTATGAACAAAAAGCAATAATCAATAAAGCCCCTGACGCTATCAATATCCGTAGAAATGTAATGTTTATAATACCTGGCTATTACTTTTACTTGACCTAGACACAAAGTGGCGTCATAGACAACGCCCGTTGACAAGAATTATTTATATCTTGTATTGATTTGAGTTTGGTATATTTGTTATATATGTAAATCAAAATGCTTTTACAACCTACGAAATAGAGTACGCCACAGCTTTTGGTATAAAATATTCAAGAAAACTAAACCAAACGTTCACATATTTCAGTAAAAGTTGTACCTAATACTTCATAGACATTCAACAACATTCTATAAAGTTGAATAAATAATATTATTTATTTGCAACTAAGCTAAGCACCAAGCATACATTGGACAAGCTCATTATATTGTATGCCATTATATAAAATATCTGTCACGTAATATTTTTCTTTAGAATAAAAATAGCATAACTTTTTCAACATGTCGATCACTTATTGAAATGAAACCTTTATGTAAAGGTAGATATTTTTAAGACGACTGGTTGCGTGTAGTACTAGCAACAGTATTAGCTTTTGTAGGTTTTCAGTCTATTTTATATTTAATTTGAAGTGGGAAGCCATGTCGAATTTTTTCACGACACTTATCTTGCCTATATAAAGCAAAAGGAAAATACAGTTGCATTCCACACGCTGAACAAAACATTTCTTCTCACTTTGTCGCTTTCACAAATTTAAAATCAAATTTGGAATCGAAATGTTGTTTTGGACTTTTCTTTTGGCTTTGAAACTTGCTAGCATGATGTTGGAGGTACTTCCAACTCTTCCATTGCAATTGAAGGTCAATCGAAAAACCTTAATAGTTAGAAAGTCTCCACGTAAAATTAAAGAGTATGGTTTTCTTTTGGGGTTTGGTCTAAATAGTATTTTGGGATTTTATTTGTGCATTCGTCTAATAATGCAATTGATTCATCCACAAGAGGATATTTCCTACAATGAAGTATTAATCTTAGCTTTTTCTTGCTTTGGACTTATTACGACCAGTGGATTCAATTTATCTATGCATCTGTGGGAGGACACGGCAATATTTGGTGGAACTTATATTTTCCTAATTGATAAACTACTTCAAGGTAATTCAAAATAATTTATTTTCCCAAATTCTTGTTGATTGGGAGTTATATTATAATATTACGGATAGTTTATTATACGAATAGAATATATTATTAGAATATTACGGATTCTTTTTTCAAAATAAATTACAATATCTTTTAATTCATTATTTGAATTATTTATGTGAAATGTTCATTTTACGTCAGATTCTATAAGTGATTAATACAACTACAAATGAGATGGATATATGTGTTGTAGCACATCAAATTAAAGCTAATGATACAAATTTATTTCGGAAATATGACATTTTCATCTGTGTAGCTATTTAAGATACTAATTGTAGGAAAAAATAAATTTGAAAGGGTGCTTTTGAAAATGGTTGTATTTGAAGTAATGTATGCTTTAGGGAATAAAGAGGCATATGCCTTTTTTGTTAAAAAGCTGAAAAAGTTTGCATTTTTAATAGGCAATGCTTTTTTATCTTTTTTGCTTTTACCTTTTTTATCAGGGCGCAACATTATGAATAACCTAATACTCCAACACAACACGATGTTTTAAAATATAAATGCATTAATTATTGGTCCAAGTAAATATACATAATACTAACTACATCATTTTATATTTAATAAATATAATTTCTTTAAACAAGTATGAAAAAATATTTTTTGTTAAGATATTTAAATGGGGGATTGCTTTTGCCAGAACATTCTGATGGCAATGTCTACTATATCTATTGCCATCATTTCACCACGAATTTTTCTCTCATCGTTACACATTCCACCCTCACCTATGAACTCCATCTCCAATGAACATCGCTCACCAGGGGCGTAGCCGGAATTGGGTTTCGGGGGTAGGGCAGATTGAAAAAAAGAAGTATATTCTGCTGATTTTCGCGCGAAGCGTGAAAAATTTGAGGCAAAATTAACAAAAAACATCAAATTGGCGAGTAGCGCGAATAATTTCGCTAAAAAAATTTCCCAAAAATTCTAGGGCTTAAAACCCTATTTTTTGCGGTTTTCGGGGGGGGGGGGGTGGCAATTGCCCACTTGCCCCCCTGGCTACGCTAGTGTCATTCACTATTTATTTACTTCTAATTCAACCAATGTGTTTAAACACAGCTTTCTATAGAAAGCTGTTTAAACACACTGACTTTAACCAAGTGTAAATTTTATGTGGATTTACCCCTAAAATAATACAATGAGAAAATGGTTGATTTCATTATGATTGAAGTTGTGCTGTAGTGGAGGAACTATAAATGTTGAAGTGAAGAAATTATCTTACTTTACACACGACGATAGTATTTTGAATTTTTGTGCTATTTTCTGTAAAAAAGCAAAAAAGTAAACTTTTTGAATTTGCTAGGTAACTCCTAAAGCTAAAAAAAGGCAAAAGCGATGCTTTGGTGCTTTTTTGTTCCGTGGTAAACATTTTAAGGACAGTGGTAGCATTGTGAGGGAAAAAATTCCCTGATTTCATAGTCTTTAGTATGAGTACTATAAATGGACAATATTTGTCTAATTATGTCCCCGGATAAGTGAAAACGAGTTTCACCTGCAAAGGTTATTTCGTCAATTAGCTACGGTTTTTTTAAGTCTTTTATTTATATCCTCCTACCTTTAAATTGTTTTGTCATCTAAAAATCTGGATTTTGGCTCTATGATATTATTTAGCCTCTATTTCTGGACTTTGCCTATCTAATATTTATTATGGCTTCTGAAATTATTTCAATTTCCTCTAAGTTAAATGGTGAATCTCATATTATATTTATCTCATCTAGCAAAATCTTCAAAAGCCTAATGATTTAAATGAGCCTACTAAATTATTATTAATGCCTTCAAAAAATTTAGAAACTTGACCTGCTACAAATAATTACACAATGCAGTGAGACTAATATTTATTAAAAAAACATATTTTATCGAAAAAACTGACGTATTACGTTACACATACATCAGGTATCCAAAAGTTAAAATCCGTAATAAAACAATAACAGAGTAATTATAATCAGAGGGACCATATGCATGTAATTAGTAATTACATATGCTTTGGATTAAAGGCTATAAACCAGAGGCCTTGTTTCTTTACTTTTCATGCTAAAACAAGCTTATACATACATTTTTATTTTAGATATATATTTCCATTAATAGTGCATATTACATAATATGTAAGAACAGATTCTCATATATTTGTTCATTTGTGGCCTCCAGGGCACAAATCCAACGGTGGATCCAACGGTTATAAATGGATCCAACGGTTACAAAAGTATAAGCTTGTTTTAGCATGAAACGTAAAGAAACAAGGCCTCTGGTTTATAGCCCTTAATCCAAAGCATAAAATATGTAATTACATACATATGCTCCCTCTGATTATAATGATTATAAACTATTGTTGTATACAGGATGTTGATTAAGTAACACTAACTTTTCAAAGCGGAATATCTCATAAACCAATACGAATTATAAAATGCGATTAATATCAATCGCAAAAGGGTGAATCAGCAATCACTTTCTTATATGAGTTGTTTAACTTCGGTAATGTAATGCGGTCGGGACAAGGCTTCATATAAAATGGCCCTCAGCCATGTTAAAAGTAATATTTTTAGTTCATGTACCGGACCGAATTATGATTTGAAAATAATATCAATCAAAAGCGGAGACGTAGCGGTCATTTGCATGTCGGGTTGCCAAACTTTGAATATTTAACGTGGGTAAAACAATTACCCACGAAATATGGGTCTATTTCATGTTTTGTTTCTTTTGAGCTATTAGTAAGCCACTTGTCATTGACCCGTTTTGATTGGGTAAATATTTCACCCACATTACATTTCCAAAGTAAATCAACCCATACATGAAAATGACCGTTGAAGTCTCCCCTTTCGATTGATAGTGATTGTAATTCATAATTCGGTCCAGTACATGAACTACGTCAGTTCAAAGCAATATTGACTTTCATTTTAACATGATAGAGAACCATTTTATATGAAACCTTGTTCCGACCGTAATACATTACCAAGGTTTGACGTAATATTACGGATTTTAACTTCTGGATGCCTGATGTATGTGTAACGTAATAAGTCAGTTTTTTCGATAATATATTTTGTTTTAATAAATTTTCGTCTTTACGCACAAGACACTATCTCCTACACCTAATACATTGAGTTAGTGTCTTATGGCGTAAAACCTATATACTTGAGATAGTGTCTTACGCGTAACGCCACATATTTGAGTTAGACTAAGAGAGAATTAGTGTCTCGATAGGCTTCACCATCTAACTTAGAGGAAATGAAGTAATTTCAGAAGCCATAATAAATATTAGATAGGCAAAGTCCAGAAATAGAGGCTAAATAATATCATAGAGCCAAAATCCAGATTTTTAGATGACAAAACAATAAAAAGATAGGCACGAAAAATACAAGCCTTATTTATGTTATAAAAAATATTATACACCGATTTTTCATTTTCAACAATTTTATTCATCGATTTTTCATTTTAAACAAATGTGTACATTGATTTTTTATATTAAACAATTTTATATACCGAATGTTTATTTTAAACAACTTTGTAATTCGATTGTATGGATCAACAAAATTAGTATTGATTTTATGTATAACAACTTTATAAAGCTATTGATTTTATATAAACAGGTTTTTAAACATATTAATTTGATATATTGTGTTTTGTGTTATTATCATCAAACTTTAATAATTATTTTTCAGAAATGTTTCCAGACAGTAAAAAGGTCGATCATGGAAAGACAGACTGGATGGAATATTCTGGATTTTAACCCTTCTTTGCCTTGCATGCATTTTTTTGTTTGCCGTTTTATTTTACGCGATTGATAGTCGAAGTCCAATGGTTAGACTTTTGAAGGATTTAAATTTGGACAAATACCGTTACACTGTATATCTTTTCGCACCCATATTTTTTTTTCTTGCATTTGTTATTGTATCGATTGCAGAAACAATCGGAGCTTGCCTTGTAACGGGCATTTGTTATCTTCAACTTGTAAAGAAATGGTTGCACTATATTTCAGTTGTCATTCCAAAGCACGTCACCACTCTTTCGCCAAATACACAGAAACTATTTTTGCGACAAATGCAACCTCACATTCAAAAAAGTATGCGAATGCTACAAATTTTGAACGACACTATCAATGAGTACATTGTCATTATTGCGCCTATGTTTTTGGGCCTAGCATTTTCAATAGGAGTTGTGTTAAACATTGCAATATTAACAAGATTCGAAGATATGCCATTGTATATTTATACTGTATTTGTATGGCTAGACATTTTGGTAATTGCTTCTGAATTTATGATTCTTCCACAAGCATCTAGTCTAGTGAAATATTCTGAGGTTTTCCTAAATAGCTGGAGTGTTTACTACCCCACTGGTGAGATGAAACAGTGGTTGAAGAGCTTCAGATCACAACGCATATATGCAGGTCCATTCTTCTATGTAAAGAAAATGACACTAATGGTATTTCTGGACATGGTGTGCACTTATACAATCGATTTAATACTCATTAAAAATTGAGGCTGCTAATTTATTATACCTGAATTGTTTTGGAAGTAAAAGGTCAACGTAAAGTCCACATGGCGAAAGGCCTTCCTGTTCGATTCCACCCAATTTCAAAATACGATTCCCTTATGACCTCAGGGTCAACGTTGAGTAGGGTTAGAAAAAAATTGATCTTCTAGTTTGACCGCTGCAGGTCACTGAAGGTCAAGTGTATGAAAATCTCAAAGTTAATTGAAAAAAGTTGTGACTACACGATTCTACTCCTTAAAAGAACCTATAAAACATATGCAATGCTCAAATTGAGTTTGAAATTGCAACCTGACCTCTCCAGTAGGCCTTCCTGTTCGATTTTTCCGAAAGTTTGTAAAATGTTTGCTATTGTCATCTTGATCAATGTTGAGTAGGGCTCGAAAAAATTATAACGGGTGGTTTGACCTGTAAAGGTGAATTCATATAAGCTGGAGTATGGAAAACCTTGCTACTGAGTAGGGTTCGAAAAACATTTTCGTCGTCCTTTGTTGGAACATAATTATAAGCATATTTTATGTTATAGTTATAATCAAGGTATATAGAAATATATTGTAGTCAGGGGCTACACTTTCATTTAAAATAACAACTAGCATTATTATAGCAGT
>JAQFYB010001698.1:0-30295 GCA_034694085.1 Pogonognathellus longicornis
TCGATATAATGCATAGGCGAGTGTGGGAGGTTGAGTAGGGCTAATGCACGTATCGTTACTTCCTGAACACGCTGTATATATATTACATAGAATAATGTGTTGACAAATGAGCTGTATATAGACACTTTGATTTGGGTATAAATGACGAGGGGGAAATTAATGATGCAACGTAAAATGTTTCAGCTATATGAGAAATTCAGAGCATTAGTATCCGTCTGTAAGGAAATGTATTATGTTTGCGATAAATAACACAATACCTATACTGTTCTGTACTATGTATACAAATCTATTGTTTGCTCAATTTTAATTTAAAGGACATTATGTTTTTCTAGGCTCTAGGCCATTAGTTAACAATTTTCGTAGTCTTCTAGAGCGAGTGGGTTTATAAGACATATGAGCGTTGGTTAAGTAATGTTTTTCTCGAAATGAAATGGGCTTGGTAAGTAAAAAATCGTGTTGGTAAACAGCTGGAAACGTTTCTGTTTGTAAACAATTTGAATAATATTTAGCAGGAAGGAAATGTACGTTGTGTAGCTGCGCCCTACTTTAAATGCACACATACATTTCATAATATCCTGTAAGAACCTACTAACAAGCAAGCCCTAAATGACGATGTTAAAGTCTGACACATGGAAGGCAAAAGCCAAACCATCACAGAGATTACGAACTAGATATTTTCCTAGGTATTTATTATCCCATTCTTTTTAATAATGTGAACGTGAAAATATTTTTCCTAGTTAAAACTGTCAATGAAAATGTGTATCTCGCATAGGCATATATTTACATCTGGCATATTATAAACCTCTAAAGGTAAGTATTTGAACCTTAAGTGAGGCTAAAAAATATATCAGAGTACATCAAAAAATTCTTAAAAAACACTCAGCTGTTCAAATTTTATTTGTACAGAATCCACTGTCTTTAAAATTGAGTGATATTGAAATTTAAACGAGAAAATTACACGAAGTTACTCTGCTACAAACTTTAGAAACAATATTAGACTATTGCTGCTTAAGTATAAGTAGGTACATGAGTCTTGCACCCAAACGCGTGTTAGCAATGCGTGTTTATTTATGCATGGGTCAGGCGAGTTTTTTTAATCTACGGACAAGTAAGTATAGTAATAATGATTCTCAACAGCCTTCATAGCGATAATAATCATGATAAACAGATGCTAAATATAAGCATCCTCGAAACATCACAGTATGATGAATTATAGTTGAATTGGTGGAAAAGTCTGTGTGTGGCAGTGTTGTAGGAGCGTTGTGGGGTGATGAGATGATGATGATTATTCACGAAGTGATAATGTCCTAAATCATGACTTATGAGATGAGATTTAGTAGAGTTAGCAGAGGAGCACTGTGCATTACACATCCTTCCAAATTCAATGCCAACTGCGACAAGACAACGATTGCAATTAAAAATGCTAAAACCCTGAAGTCCAGCTAATATTTATCATCTCAATAATAATGACAGTAAATTATTACATTATGCGTGTGCACTTACACTTCAGACTCAGACTAAGTTTAGTAGTGGTTTAAAAATAGCGTTTCCAACCTTCCTCCATGCACAGTTCTATATGGTAGGTGCTAGGCACCTTCATCATAATAATCTTCTGTCTGTCTGTCAATGTCAGTTCTGTGGTATTTGGTGGGCTCTCTGTTCTGTCTGAACTTCTGAACTCATGCCCTGCACATTCACAAGTTGAAGTACAACACACTCGTCGTATTATTACTATTACAGTTAAATAATAGTAATTGGGAAGAATGAATGATGTTACTCACTTAGACCAGATTAGAATCATGCCACATTACATAAAAATGACCATTTAAACCTCTCTTCAACTCTGCTAAAGATTCGGTGGTGATAAAAATCATGGAAAATGTCTCATTGACTCAATAATAATATTTCAAGTTGAGTGACTTCAAAATTATACAATACTAGACACGTACACACGGAGCTACCTATAATAACTTTGATATTATTATTCATGAATCCAGAATACAGCACATCGCTAAATGCTAATTGTTACATAATATTATACTAACTAGTATAATGATAATGATGTAACCATGCAAGTCTTCTAGTAACGAATTTAATTCCACAAAACATACTATAAAGAAACAACGAAGCCACACTATTCTCCCACATTGAAGTTTCTCCCTCGTAAAAATAATTGAGTCACTAATATTCATAACAAAATGTAAATGATCATACGTACATTTATATATGTAACACTATAGGTACGAACAAATTACGGCTACATGGAGTATGGAAACAAGTTCATTTACAAATAGACACTGATCAGTATCAAATATGTAATTAGACTCATAGAAAATTTACGCCTTTTGCACTAAGCTTGTAATGTAGATGATGACTTGTGCAACAAGGCTATTTTACCGAGTCGGATGAGATCAAGTTTTTGTGAAGAAGAATAAATGAACCTCCCATTGTTAAATAGGGAGTGGATTCTAAATATTACATAAATGTCACATACGGAACAATGGTAACACAATACCTTGATTAGTTTTATAGCAGAGCTTCATCAATTTTTTGCAGTTCTGTGTATTATTCACAATGCTGAATTACTTCTAACTAACTATTCTTTCTCTTGAAACTTTAAACCTTCGGCAATTTATTAATAAGTAATTGAAACTTATATACCGTACCGGCGCTGGTATTTCCACTGGGGAATTGTGGTTTCGTGAGTGAGTTTTTGCCGAAAAAACTGCAATAGTACATCAGCGGGATAAAATTGTTCATGGGGAATTGGGATTTCGAGTAACATTTTATTTAAGTAGGTATTCAATTTCATCGTCATAATCATCAAAGTATTATATCATAAAAAATAAATTAATATTTAAATGCAGTGGTAAACATTTGAATTCAATTTAATTACTCATCCTTAAAACATAAAACACTGTCATCATCAAATTCTTCGAGCGTTTCAGAGTGAATTTACATAAAAGCTCAAACTGTCATTCATCCAAATCGACTGAAAGGAAGGTAGGATTTCTATGTATTTTTAGTTTGGAGTTTCATGAACTTTTATGTGGGGATATGAAATGCATGTATGGGGCGGGAAGATATTTAGATTATTGTCCATGGTGATCATTGGTGAGCCCAAATGACTCAAGAAAAACCTCAATTATTCCCCTTCGGGGAGATTCTTGGTCTATGGGGAAATACCAGCGTCGCACTATACAGCATTAAACATCCAACCGGCCAAATAAGATGTTCATATTCTTATGCTGATTGTAAGTTTGTTTCGTCGAGTTACATGGAGATATTTACATATTCGTAAAGGGTAAGGTCCACACTACAAGGTAAAATTAATTTGGGCTGCGGTAAATCGCGGGTTCGGCGTACAAAGGTAAAAATAAGAACTATATTTCTTCCGCCCATGTATTTTGATACACCGCATCACCACCTACGTCATAGACCGTCTGCCGCTGTAATCAACCTGTCACTGCTGTGGGAAAATAAAGCAGAGTGCGCCGGTACGGTAACATACGATATAACCATACATGTAATCCAACATGAAACATGACCTGATTACAGATATATAGAGATATACTCCATATGTGTGTAGAAATCCGACTGCTGCTGCACTGCGCACTGTTATTAATTTTTCAATCGTATCAACTACACAAGAGTTTTTGCCGGACGCTAATTATCCGAGTGCAACACACTGCAATGTGGTAATGGTTTATTTCGTTATGTTATTGGCGGTCTTCTGGCATGGTGCTACATACAAATATATATAAGAGTAGAGTGTGATATAATTGTGACGTTAACTGATGGTGGTATTTGTTATATTAATACGTGGCGTTTGTGTATCGTGGACAGGCGATTAAAGAACAAACCCTTGAGCTCTTTTCTTATAATATTTCACTTTCCCTAATTGGGCTCTGGTCTCTTTGTATGTATAAAGTTGGTAATCTCTTTTTGACTCGCTACTATGTATTTGTCCGCTGTCCAAAAGTCGACAGCTTCAGCTCCACATGCACTCACTGTGTCCACCACATCAAAAGAATCAAAGGACGCGTCGGATGAAAGAATTAAGTTGAATTTATGGGAAAGCACTATGAGGAAGACGAAGAAGTGAGCAAAGGAAAGTGGCAGTACACGAAATAGGATGAAAGGGTTCTGGAAATAATCCTAACAACTTTTGTGTGTATAACACCACCATCAAATTATACAGAGGTATTAACGACAATACTCCTCCTGCAAATAATATAACATGAGCGTCATACTCAAATACTTTTTGTGACTGTTTTCTGCCTTTGGATTGTAATCACTCCACTAAATATAATGCACATATATATTTATAGCTCGTCTATGTACATATATACACCATGTAAAGAAAAGGCAGTGCAAGATTGCATTGACGACTCTCCTGACTTGACTACTGTAATATGTGGCTGTGTGGTGGTGGCATTGCATTGCATTGAGTTGGCCAAGTCATTTTGTAGAGAAACGCGGAGAGTTTTTAGTGGAAGTAGTAGAAAGTAGATGTAATAATAATTGTATGCATGCCATCAACTGGTAGTAACTACGACGAAAATGAGCCTTTGAGGAAATTATTTCATGTTCATCTCACCAATTGCAAGTTTACATTCTGAACTACTAGCTCTTCTAAACTTTCAGTAGTATGCATTTATCGTTAGTAGTTTAGTAGTAGTGTAGTAATGCATAATGGTAGTTATGTTATGTGTGTTACTTACAACGAAGTAGTTGCCCGAACTAACATGCATAATAAATAGTGTACAGTAATAGCTTCATGTAATAGCTACATATATAGCTGGCTAGAATAGACATGTAGTATGTAGTTGGCGCATGAAGGCATTGAAGTTTTTCACAATTTAACTTACTCTTGCTTGCCTCGCCTCACTAGCGTTAAGTCGAGAAAGAGTTAGTTAGTTTTGAAAGCCATAACAGCTTTACAGTTGCAACTTTTTCAACTTATTTTGGCTTGAGTGAACTACAAGGGAAGGTAAAGTGATATAATATTTTAATACATACCTTAGTCCCAAACTAAAATTCCGTCTCTCAAATGTTAAGACCAAGATTAAACGTACAAAGAGAGAGAGAGAGAAAGAGAGAGGGAGACGCTTTATTGTACTTTTGCAATTTCCCTGGTTTTTCGACTAGCAAAGTTTGCTTTAGCCATTTCTGAAAGTTTTCTCGCAAATGCTGAAACAGACTCTAAAAGAGTTATGGATGTGTGTTAGTATGTGAGTGGTAGTTTTGTGCAAAGGGAAAGTTAATCTTATAAGGATTAGCTCGTTGAGTTGTCAAAGCGGAGCAGTGTGACATTTTATTTTAATTGTCTAAATGAAGCTAGCTTTAGTATACATAGTCATAGCTTTTATGTAAAATGTAAAAGATTGTAGTAGCATAATAGTAAAACCTGAATAGCTATTAACTAATCTCCCACTACATATAATACCTTACTACATACTAACCCGCGTATGTAAAATCCTGGCGTATCAAAATCGCAATGGCAGTTCTTTTAGGTAGGCACTAATAATACTAATACATAACTGCAACAAACTGCATGACGGAAATGTTGAGTAGCTCTCGCAGAGTAAGATTAGTGATTGGAGATTAGATGCTATTATGTACGTTACTATTTGTTTTTCCATTCTACAGGGACATAGAATATTGCGGTATTAATGGCACACTGTGTTTTTCTTAAACGCTCCACCGCCCAGGAAAATAAATAAAAATCTGCGTGTCATGTCAAGTGTGTGTGTATGTATAAAATCGGGAAACTAAACATAAGAAGAGTGTGTCTATATAAATACTAGTGGAAACTTTTGAGAAAGCGACATATACTTACACTCATGTATAGTAGCCTCATACATTTATATAAAGTTAACCTCAAGATTGACTTGACTCTCCACAATGCAGTCTCGCTAACAACCAACAACACTCCTAACTCTTTGGTTTCCTCCAGAGTTGTTTTGGGTTGATGTAGTATGACCGCGTAAAGCAATGTGCGTTCAGTCTGACTATATGTACTGGAAGATTTCCAAGTTTACCCAAGACACACAGGAGATAAATGCCACCCAAAGCTCTTCTGATCGATGGATTAGCGGAAACCCCTTCTCGGCTCTTCTCTAGCTCTTTCTTCTTCTTTTTAGCTTTTTATTTCCTCTCTTTACTAAGCTCGTCACAACACACAGAGATGTGCGTATAGCTCCATTCTTTTTCTACAAACAGCTCAATGAGTGCTGCAGTTTCAGTTTTTCTTTTCTTCCATACACTCACTCTACTTTACTCTGGTTGGAAATGTGTGTCCATTGTGTGCCACAACAACTTTAATGTATACATACAACATAACACGTGAATTAAAAAGCCACTCTACCCTTTCTCTCTCTCTTTCTTGTCTCCGTGTATTTCTAATCAGATGTTAATATCTCTTCTCGTGTTCTGTGTGTCGTGTATTGTTTGTAGGTCTAGCCCATAGCATTATATGGGCTGGTATTGGACGTTGAAGAGATGTATACATCTATATACACGCAACTCGACAATTGTTTTTTATAGGGTTGCACGACACTCAAAATAAGAGAACACTTGCATGTATACATGAATGAATGTGGTATGGTATGTGTATGGACTCATGGACCTATTACCTCAGAGCTGTCAGAGTGATGTCACTTGGTTTTTGCATCTGTGTATACACTTTCGCCTTTTCACTCCAAGGTCTATTACTCACAGCTCACCTCTCCACCCTTCTTTATGTTATTACCCAGTCTCTCCATTTGACACAAACGTTATTTCCGACTAGAATGAATCCAGTCGACTGACTCTTCTAACTACAACCAGCAAGCTATATCTTATAATAACTGTAATGGGAGACATATCAAGCTTTTTTAAGCCTGTATCTTTCTACAAAAACTACAAGAACGAAAGAATGAGATTATATGGATGTAGGTATACAATTATAAGTTTATTCGTATATTACTAGCACGACTGTATACATTGACAGGATAAGAAGTGCATGGGAATATTTGTAGTGTAGGGGTATAAGAAAAAGTAGGTAATATTATTACATCGCGGGAGGAAGTTGTCTAACTTCACGCTTATTTTAAGCTTCGTTTGCCAACATATGTTTCTGTGCAACATTTATCCTATTTACGCTAATCCAATCAGACAAGTGTCACAGGAAAACAAAATTGCCCATTTAAACCCTATCTACATACTCGAAAAATCACAATGAAAATCAGGGAAATAAGACACATCTTGTACTTAAGATACATTTGTTCTTGTCAGAGCCATTTCATTTGTTTGTTAACTTGAGGATGTATGGCTAACAATATGATAATGTGAACTCAAATACCGGGAGATCATGTAAGCATAAAAGTATATTAGTCGTGGGTTGGGGTACATGTATATGACTTAATAACTTTTCCAGGGTAATTCATTACTAGATCCTACTTCAGATAGTGTGGCATGACAATGTAGGGGAAAGGTAACTCGATAGCTATTTACACTGTAAATTATCTTGTTAGAGTAGATTACCCGTTGAAGTACGAACAGGGACATGCACAAAAATGTCTGAAGGATAATATTTTATTTTTTACATTCATCTCCACCAGAAAATTACACCTCTTTAGAAATTTTATAGAAGTACTGTACGTACAAAGCAGGAAAAATAAAAACTTTCATTATAGCTTCACAATCTACATTTAGAAACTTTTGTGTGTTTTCAAGGAATTTTATAACATTATTAACATGCTAGATTTGTGCTGGAAATTCTCAATTCATTTTTATGAGCCGTTTACAATAATTTCATTGAATTGGTAACCTCGTTTCATTTATCAGATATTCGTGACATTCTGACAGCTTGATATTTACACACAGTAGGCATACATCAAAAGTTATTAGGTGGGGCGTATACAAGGGGCATAAAGAAAATATTATTAACACACAAAAGTCAAGTAAGATACCCATATCACGTGTATACTAAATCTAGGAAAATATGCTCCTATATATAATAAATATATCTTATACATGTAGTTAGCTTTATTAGATATAAACGTAAAAGGGATATAGGAAATTTACATTGTCGATTTGATTAGTAGCCCATATACTTTTGAGATGAAACATCAAAATAAAATATGGATCAATGTGACACTATGAAAACCAAGCCGTGTGTTATTTATCAGTGGCAGTGTTCTAAGTGAGTCAATGCTATAACTGACACTACAATAGCATGGCTTTATTTACTTTTATAACGCACGTACTTGCGTGTAGGTTTTATTCATAAAATCAACTGTGAGCAACATCATGACATGACACAAAGCAGTCTTATCAGCAGTTAGCTCAATAAAGTACTCATCGCTCCAAAACTCGGTTTTATAACAGGAAACAAAAATCCAGGATTTAATGCTGCACAAAGAATGATTACAAGTAGCCAACCATTACAAACTAAAATCAACAACCAAATATTTTAAAAATGTTAATGGTTGAGTTTTTTAACAAAGAAACCTTGAATTCTGTTTTCGTATACCTATTATAATCACTACATAAACAAATATTTCTTCGTAAAAATTTGAAGAATCCAGTTCAAGTTTAGATCACAACGCCTTCACTCAACACTAACTAACAGTAAATAAACTTTACACACTTTCCTATATATACCTTCCACTTTCAACAACAAAAATAATCGTGGCAGCAGTGGTTTACTTACCTTTGCTCTACATTCCCCAATTTTTACTGCATGCACAGATTTAGCATTTTTGTAGTTTGTACTCTTCAAAAATTGGTTCACTGTTATCGGTATCTATTCATGTAATACAACTAACAATGTACCATTATTTTTCATAATATAATATTGAGATTTCAAGTGTCACAATACAGAGACAAATATATTGTGCAAATAATAATGTTAGAAGGTGGATGTGTTAAGAGATGTTTGTAACGTTTTAATGTTGGACGTGAGGCAGAAGAACTCGCAACAATAGCACGTATTCTTATTGTATTCTTACCGATAAATATACTGATTCCTATATTACTACCTATACATATTGTCATGCAAAAGGTTGTTATGAGACTCCCCATTCAATTTCTAACACGCTGAGATCTAGATGATCGTACGCATTTAATAAATAGGAACACGAGGACGGTACACGCCATAATACTTGCTGAACTACATAATACACTGCTTTCCGATTCGATATTTCCTTTTTGGTATTCTCCTTATGTCAAATTCCCTCACAACTCATTTCTTTGGAAATGAACGCTACTCTCGAATCTTTATTTACGTGTATTCCACCTTCCTTTGTTTGACTCACTCTCCATAGGCACCACACATCATTTGAGAACTTGTACTAAACCAAGGGGAAGTATAATACTGCTGGAAGATTCAACTCTAAACGATATAGACAAGGCATCAATATAATAAAATCGCTATACCTATAAAATCCGATGCTGTTTAAAACACGATACCTATATGTATTTTACATAGCAGTAATACTATGCCAGTTTAGTGCAGGTATACATTGTGTAATTTCACGGTTCATAAAAAAACTTCTCACCAAAAACATCACTCCTCTATCCTCTTGATTTTCTATAATGTAGATCTCTTAAGACATATTAAGCCACAACGAAAGAATCCTTACATATGAACGCTACACTGGTTTGCACACACACATGAAGATAAAAAGCAACTTGAAATAAATATCATATTATTATCATAGACTAAGTATAAGATGTTTAAAATAGCGTAGTAATGTGTGGTGATCAGGTAGAACGGTATGCCTTTGAAATATAGCGTCTCTCTCTCTCTGACGAGCTGTCCCATACATCTTGTATAGACGAGTATAAATAGCTAAAGCAATAGCAAGGCGTGAAAAGCACTCTTTTGTAATCTGCTACGGTCTTTTCATTTTCATACAGAATAACTCACTGCACACATCATACCAGAGAATTTGGATTTTCGTGAGAGCAAACTTGTACAGCCTCTTATTGTTCTTCCGAGCGAGAGAGAGAGAGAGAAAGAAAAAAACTACAAGTGTACCAACTACAATTGTAGTCAACAATGAGTTGTGTAAATGGAAGACACAGTTCTTCTTCGTGTATTTGTATTTGTAAACATTTAATTGCATAGGCCTTAGGCCTGGGCAAACCAACATCCACATATATAGACGTAAGTCATTTCAGAAGCGAACCAAGTTGAAGGCATTTAGTGGCTAAATTACAAAAATGAATTAACATAAAAATTCCAAGTTTCGTTGCTTGAAATCGAATGAATCTCCAACCCTGTGTGTGTGTACTATGTGTATGTATAACAGTGTGGTTAGCACTGAATTGGAAATTGCTGTGTATTCAGAACTGAGATCCAATTCCAATTATCTCATCCAACCGCAGTTGGTAGCAGACTTTACTATCGAATTTGTTCATTATGATTGTGCAGTAGTTTGATAATAAAGGTATATACATTAGTAAGTAGCTTCAGATTTTCACCGAGTGTGGCACACATGCAAACATGTTGTTATCACCAGAAGCGATATTATGCAACTTGGTAACACCAGTTAGTTGCCGCCATGCTATAATAATTTACAGCCATGTGGATAAATTCATAATTGCGTTTCGCATCTGGACCCATATAACTATATCATAATGATAAATCATCTTAAAAATATGGAAAACAGATACATTTGTAGAATATACTCCCTTAAGGGCTCTGCGGTTTGCATATGATTATGTGCTTAGTAAAACCGCTGTCATACATACATTGCTCACATTAATCTAATTATATCTATAGTCAATCCTTTATTTCACAAATGTTTGCGATACTTATTGACGTGAAAAAAGTATTGCTAAAATATTCAGCGTTGTCAATAATCAAGTTTGGGCTATTCAGACTTGTGATTGTAAAAGCAATGTGGTATACCTGTAATTTGTAACATGTAATGTAATTTAGAGAAAAAGGAATTTTTTATCTAATAGATATAGTATAACAATTATAGCATCATATAAAGTAAACCTTGACTTTCATATTCAAATTATTTTCGAATTACTGAAAAAAACTTTTGTAGATTTCCGCCTACACTATCATGTAAGGCGTGTATTGCATACACATGCCTAGTGTTGATGAGTTTTACTCTATTGGTATACTACCTAAGTACCAAACTATTCTTGAAATGGTCGCAGTGGCTATTTAAAGCATGTGCATAAAACACTGAGTAAATATATCACTGTTCTTCTCCTTGGTTTGTGTTTGCATTGTGCTAATAGATATGTAAACTACCAAAGAGTCATTGGCATCATTAAAACTTCTTGTATGACACAGCTGTTACGTTCCGGGATTGTGCAGAGTCAGTAATTACACGCACACACAAAGTGAGACTGAACACCTTTGTGCGTTTCACTATTCAAACATTCACAACTATAAAATCACATACACAACACACTAAATATAAAGATCTCTTGTGTAAACTTTATTTGTTCGGCAAGAAAGATTCTTTATCGCACCTTCAAAGTTTGCTCTCAGTTTTAGCATTACAGTTCTAAACAAATATTCTGACATTAATTAGATTTGTAATACTCAAAGAAATATTTGTAAGGATAGAGTGAGTCATGTGCTTTCAGCAATCAAGTACTATTTCAAATTGTCTAAAAGCATTATATCAAACTACAGTAAACGCTCATTGATATAAGTATGTAATATTTTGTTTGTAAAGCGTCAACGCTAATTTGGTGGAGTGGGACTGGAGAGAATGTACAATTGCGAAAAATAGGTTAGGCTTGGGATAAAATAAAATTGGAACTTAGAAGTTTTTTTTGAAATGCTCAGACTGGAGCTACCATTCCATCAAAAATTATAATTCATTAAAAATCATTAAAAATAAATAGTAATATTAATAAACAGAAATTTTCTACAAGTATAGCTTTAACAGGTGCCTGAGTTGCTGGCCTAAAATAATGGTATGCATCCACACCTTTTCCAGCGGGGAGCGTGAGCGCTAATTCACTAGTGCCAAATATAACTACCTATTGGTTTATATACAGCTTGAATATTTACCATTTCAGTTTTAATTCATTCTTGGTACGTGCAATAACTGTTGGTATTTATGTGTCGGCCACATTTTACGACATTGCAACAACTCTCGTACTATTGAGAATAATAACCCTCTCAGCAGTCACTATCATTCAGTTGTATAGAGTCATCAAAAACAATTTTCTTTGAAAAAACACGGCTACTTATATGCAATAATAAAAATTCGTCTGGGTTGAAATAAGCTGTTCTAAATATGTGCATTTGCATGCATACGATGAAGCCATAAGGTTTGTGTAAGTGTGCGATGATCGTTTTATGTGCTCCACGACCATTTAAATACGGCTGTAGATATTGTATTGCGATCCATTAAATAGAAGCAAGGTCTTTAGGATAGGACCTACATGACAGAACATTTTCTGTCACTGACACTTGGTTAATTGTGCCTGTGATACCAATAAAATATAATGACCGTAGCAATATATATATGTATAGTATTGCTTGCAATGTAATTTTGATATGATGCCTTGTATTTCTACTGGCAGTATCGCTTTTATAGTTCTCGAATTTGTCAAATAACGTGCATTCTGATGTACTTAGTACTTTGTGTCTACGAGAGCGGCGTCATGAATAAAAGAGGGAAAT
Source organism: Pogonognathellus longicornis (assembly GCA_034694085.1). NCBI lineage: Eukaryota > Metazoa > Arthropoda > Collembola > Entomobryomorpha > Tomoceridae > Pogonognathellus > Pogonognathellus longicornis. Next base: position 12,653 of record JAQFYB010001698.1, read on the forward strand.
GTCAAATATTATTAAACTTGCCTTGATGAGCAATTTCGTTTTAATTTCGTCAAAGAGTTGGTCGTATCGTATATAAGAGATAGTCCAAATTGCATTTATGTTATAAGTATATCACTAAGACAGAAAAATAATTTAACAGGCGTTACAATTTATTTGCGAATAAGTTACAGTGTTGTGTGCACTGTGAAAAGAAATAAACATTAGACGTCATATAATATTACTTTCCCAACATTGCTGATACGCGAATAATAAAAATGTGCGATGCCAAATCATTTTAATTCAATGGTCAACATTAAATATTTAGCTACTACAATAAACTGTAACACAATTCGCTAATTAAAATCGTGTCGTCTTGATATGCAGACAATGAAAAACGTCAGTTTTAATTTAATGAGTAATGCAACCGTTAACAGATGAATTAAGAACGGACTTGCATGAAATTCATACTGGTTAGGAGTGTTTGCGTGTCTTGAATTTATATCAACACAGTTATCGCATTTGTAGGTATTTAAAAACATTATTATTCAATGTATACAAGGAAAAAACACAAATATTCAGTACATACAAACAAGACCGTACATGTATTACATCCGTTCAAATTTCTTAAATGAATATCTGAATGTTCTGATTGCAAAGATTTCATTAATTAAGATATCGAACGATTTTGTAAAAAATACGTCAATCAGTCTCACCAAAAATGACAGTAAATACATGAATTGTTAATTGAGGCCGATAATCATCTAGACAAAACGGATTGTACGATTAGAAAGGTAAAAAATTGTTAAAATTACAATGAACGTACGCACCCCATTTTTTATATGATTCTGCGAAGGCGAAGATATTTGTTTTCCGTGTAAATACAACTCTCTGGAGCAGAACCCGTTTTTTGCCGATAAATGTAATTTCTGCCTACGGGTTGGATTGAAAGCTGTCTTGCATTTATTTACATTATGACAGGACAACCCTTCTCGACTAAGGTCTACTACTACCAAACCATAACAAGATTTTCTTATCTGATTATTATTATTATCATCATCAAACTGACTCGTTTTGTGACTTGATGTTGTAATGATGTAAAATTCCGTCTCTGTTTGCATACAATTCCAGCAATTATATATCCCTATAGAAGAGAATGGGCAAAGTTATTTTACATAGATATGACCTGGTTAGCTCTTGTGACGATTAGGTTTAGCCTTTAGTATTAAGTCCAGTCATTTAGTCTTTAGTATTAAGCTTAATGTTTTTTCAAGTTGATGCCATAGAAAATTCAAGTGCACACACGACCATGAGACCATGAGAAATTATTATAACTTTGTTCTGGGGAAGAAAGCCAAGTCAGTTAATCTGCATTAAATGTTCATGGTACGTGAACAAAGTGTAGTTGAAAATAACAGTACCGCCAAACAATGAACAAGGTCAAGCAAAGCAGAATTCGTATGCACATAATATTATAATAACTACTTAAAACAGTCCAAGACCTCGACTTTACAACAGGTTTAGTGATAATCACACGTACACAGAATATTATGACAAGTATTGATCGAGCATTTCACTATTTTGACACTACTAGTCATATAACCAGTTTTCATGTTGCCCACACATCTGTAGTTTTTGTTATCAATGAAAATATTTCCATTTTGTAAATGACACTAAATGTTATGTGCATGGAGGCAATTATTTGCGTCTCAGTAGGTGTCTGTAATCATTTCTTGTAATTCTCCACTACATAGGTGAATTTAATTGCAGTTACACATGATTTATATAACCAATGAATGTAGGCAGTAGTGTGAGCTTTTGAGTTGTTACTCGCGGGTTGCCTTCATTGTACATATTAATTAGCATTACGTATATGGGCACTTAATTACAATATTCAGAAATCAAACTTTTGTGTTTAGAGCGAATTTACACCGGATTATGCTCTTTATAAGGAGTTTATATAGTCATTTATAATTGCAATCTATTATTATTTTTTGAACTGAATAATTTACGTCAAATTAAATGTTACTTCACAACATATAAACAGAAGATAATTGTTTATTGTCAATCGCTGACAGGCACGCCTTAATTATCAATTTCCAACTTATAATAAATAGTTTCTACTTTTTTATGGGTGTTTGTATGAAATAATTGCTATTAAGATTAACTGGTTCATTTAAAAAGCGAAAATAGAAAAATAATTTGTTATACATCGTATATTAATTATAGTAATACAAGAAAAAACGTATTATGCAATGTGGTCTGCATACTGAATCGAACATAATTGTTTCGCGTATAACAAGGTACAAATAACTGTAGAAAATCAAGTCCAATGTACTGCCAAAATTAGCATAGACAAGTTGACGAAATTAGTTTACACAGAGGCAATAAAACTGTCGTAGTAGGTATCATAATTAAACACGTTTAAACAAACTACAGAAGAATTGGTGAGAAGACTTTTTTATGCTTCCAATGACTGATTTCAAGTCATTTTTTACTACCTCAAATTATCACAGAGGTGGGAAAAAGTCGTTTCATTTGTTTGACTCAAATATTTAAGCATTTAAAACAAGCGTGAGAATAAATGAATGTTTAAAAAGTAAAATCAATTTTAGGCCTCTTGCACAGATGGAGTTATTTGCATAGTAAATTCAATGATAAGGTTTCATGTAGGAATACCTATTCATATCAGTATATGTTTGCACTATGTTGGAAATGTACTCTCTTATTTGTAAAATGTATTTCGCAAATAAAAGGGACAACAAAATGAAAAGATACGATGTGTTAATAAAATGGATTTAGATGTTAAATAGATAGGGTTTATATATTTCCATGATTTCAGTTAATGCTGTTGTTTTCGTCTTGTGATATTCGTACCTATAATAGAGAAAGTTGCCAACAAAACAAAAAAAACTTGCAAAAACAAGGTTCATGAAGTGGCAACTGCTTTGTTCACATTTTAAGACCTACAGTACAAAAAATATGCAATATTTTAGGAATAACATTGAGATGCATCGGGTTTGATGCAGATAGAGACATTTTACTCCGAAAGAGGTTGAACCAGCAATTTAGACGTGTGAGTACATACATTACCCCGTCATATATGGATTGTATATTGTCTTTTAAAGTAGCAGTCAAACGACTGTTTCGCTTTCGCTGATACATGTTCAAAGCCAAAAATCTGGCAATTCACAAGTTAACCAGAGGATTTCAATACTATTACGATGCCATATATAGCTGCATTTGCATCCGTACAATGTTAAAAGTTTAACAAACATCCTTGTCACATTTGTGATATATTTGCTGTAGGAGGCTTTAGGAGTAGTACTTATTGAAATATATTGCACTCATACTTGCCTCATACATGCGTTTATGCGTAAGCACTCTTACTAACACATTGGATATACAAACCCTAAGCCATGTCTTTACAAAATGATATATAACACCAACGTATTATTCATGGCAAAGGCAAAGGAAGGATGCTCACGCATTAACCATGTCGTAACCGAAACAGAAAAAGGGGAAATGGATTCATCGTTGCATTTAAAAAAATCAAATTTTATGGGTAAAAATATCTGAAATATTATATTTTTATTGCTGTTACTACTATTAACTAGAACTGGTTAGAAGATCAATTTTTTACTAGCTAATAAAAAATAATATAGTAGATATTTGAAATCATTTTACTTTACTGACTCATAAATGAATTTCTCCTACGTTTCAGTTGCACGTTGTAATTAGTTGCGAAATAGAGAGAATAAAACAATACGTTTCATTTTATGTCACAAAAAGTTGATAAGGGACAGATGCGCAAAAAATTATTTGTTATTGCCTGTAATAAAGTTGTGTTATAGGCCTTTAATGTTTTGCACGGTTGGAATGTTCGGATTGTTCGTATGTACAATATATCCCCGAAAATATTGGGTGGTTACGACACAAAAGCCAGACCAAGCTCCATTTAGTTGACTACAGAAACCTTGAATGTTACATTATGTATACAATATCGTGAACTTGACTCGAGTTCATTTGGCTGCAGTCGCAAGAGTCGCGTCTCAAGCGAGCTCTCACTCTTTTCTTTTACGCACTCCTTTCTTCTACGCAAAGGACAGGTTATAACCCTACACCATAACACAACTCCATTATTATATAACACAAAATACACGAACAACCGTACAATGAAAGGAATACGGAAGGAAATAAAGGACGTGAGCCATTGAGCTGCTAAATCATATATACGAACAGCGAAAAGGTCTCCTTAATCCTCTATATCTTCACAATACAAAGATAGTATTAACAGTATCCGTATTTTCCGTTGAAAACCAGTGAAAAAGGTAAAAAATACAAAATAGGAAAATACCACACAGGTATTTCAGCCTTATATAGTAGAGTGAACACGTGTAAGTATGTATGTAGATAATAATACAGATAGAAACTCATCCACCAGGGTCCAGGACACCATTCATCCACGCCGGCTACATTTACACTGTGCATTGTAACTCCTATAGATTTATAAACGAAAGAAAAAGTCTTAAACACTGTGAAATTCGTGGAGGGACGATGAATAAGGTTGGTAGAAGAATATATACACACAGTATATTAGTAGAATGGTATCTGTCTCTCAGTGCAGTGTCAGTATATTTAACTCAAGTCTCCTAACATTAAACTAACGTAACGTTGTGGAATTGGAACTCTTCTGAAAACTTGAGCTTGAATTGCACATTACCCATAGTCTCCATGTATATACACTCTCACCAGAGCACCCGCTATATTTATAAATGTTGTAGTGTAACTGTAAAACTGTGGTGGTACATATAATAGTTGTATTTGCCAGTACTGTACGTTTCCACAATATAAAACAGAGTGAAATGAAGCAATGGTTGTTGAATGTGTATAGATACATGGTGGTGTGTGGAGAGAAGCTCAAATAAACACAGAGAACACAATTTCTGTGTAATTTGCCACAAGGACTTTCAAGTCCAAGCCTCGCCGACCCATTAAATTACCCCTTATACGTCTTATGCATTCATACTCAGATTCAAGAGTCATCATGTGCACAACAGTTTGACTGGAACTGAAAACATAAAATTCAAACTACGAGCAGAAATAACAATGCTAGGAGTTGCCGATGCGATTGTAAGATGAAATACAAATGTGGAATTTCTATAGGTCAATATAAAGGGAAATTAGTAGGAGTCCATTTATATTACATACTAACCAGCGAGTTAGTTCAACTTCAAGTAACTACTAGTCCAATTGTAGTAGAAACCTCTGAAAGAAAATAGCGGAGAGGCGAGTCTGTCTTTTGTGCTCAGTTTACCCGAAGTCAATAATGCAATAATAGCGGACAACTATATAGAACTAGCTACACAAATACAAGTCAAGTAGAAAAGGTGATAGTAGTATCCGGTAAAAGTATAAATAGTTAGGTCGCTAACTACTCCTACACAGTGCCCGGGGAGTGTCTCGGGCGCCCTAACTGGGATCTACACCGCAATCTCCCGGGCGCTCAAAAACCCAGTTTTGGGGAGATATATAGGAGATATACAAAAGATTTATATCGTATGATATTTTTAGCATACTATGGGAGCAAAAAGCCCGAAATCTATTATTGGGGCGCCTGGGCGCGATCCTGGGGCGCGAAACAAACTTCTGGCGCCCTGGGCGCTCCTTAGGAGCGCCCTAGCAGGGATATATCCTTCTATCCCTACAAAATTGCGAGTATTGATGTATTAGGTACATACATATTGCTGTGAATGTGCACATTTTGTACATACAAGGAAAGGAGATGAAGGAAAGGCTGAGAAGTATTAGGTCAGTCAGCAAAGTACTGGAATTGGAAATAGGGTTTGCAACAAATATTATTACACAGATACTTAGACTGTATAGGTACAAACAAAAACCATTCCGCAGTTGGCATAAATTGCAAGAAGACCGTGACTTGGAGTTGGTTATAAAACGAGTCAAATGTGTGCCAATTTTATGACCCATCCCTACTTTATGGGACTAATGTGCTCATTCATGATTGGAAACAGACCCAATGGCTCCATAGGTATTCTCTTGAATGATTTCTGATAACTTCTAATGCTACGAGCAACTTTTACACAAACCAATTCCCGAAATGACCATTACAACCTTCTGTTGTCCCGTGTAGAATCCTTCCACTATTTACGTATTATAACGAGCATCATGTAAACAACTAATATTTCCATCATCTCCCCTCACTCGTTCACTCTACATTTTTTAATCTGGAGCACAAAAAAATATTTCCAGCTTGGAGTACACATATACCATTAGCATTTTGATATATTCTCATATTGGAATATTCTATTGAATATTCTGTCTGAAAGAAATCTACGCACAGAACAATTATATAAGAAGGAACGAGATAGCGTGTTTAACACTGAGATTTTTTTCGATATTGCCGTCAAATTGATCTGTCTCTTATTTCTTGTAGGTATTGTATGATATAGCCTCGTCCTTCTTGTTTGTAGTCAAGTACAAGTACTTTGTAAATGAGCACAGTGTAAAATGAATGGGAAAACATAGCGTGAGAGAGTGAGAACGGGCTTCATTCATTCCCCACTAAAATACAGCCGAAATAAAAAAAATAAAAGTGAACGGAAATAACTGTATATCTGTTTTTGAATGTATGGCAGCTCCTAAATAATGTTAGAGTTCGATATTCCTTTAACCATGAATACAAACACATAATAATAAGCATGTAGTTAGTATTAGTGTAGGCCGTACAATTAGTCAAGTAAAGCCAGCTATGATATTTATATTACTATTATTATTAGTCCATAGTGTAAGTACTGAGTCAACGTTTTAGAAACAGACAACATTTCAGAAGAGTTGTAGTTGTAGTGGGAGCAAGTTCTCATTTCATTCATGGAACGAATGTCGAGAGTACGCATCACACATACTACACAGGACCTTTGTATTTCTAGTGCATTATCCCAATATTAGTCGCATGAATGGCTATAACAACTTATAACTTTGTAAAACATGCTCATAATCCTTAATCCTGCCCTAAAATATTACTGTCTGGTCGTTCCTACTCGCAGTATCTGTTATTTTGTAAATGTGCTCATGAAGTAACAAACCATAAAATTACATACATATGTACAACAGATAAGCTATGATCTGTATTCACATAAAAGCAATAGCTTTTGCTCCACTGTGTGTGTGTGTGTGTGTGTGTGTGTACGTGTGTAAATACTTGGAGTATGTACGTACTTTTAATAGTTCTCTCCCGACTATTCTCTCTCTCTGTGGTACACATACATGTACGAATATACGTTGACATTTATTACTTGGGTTTATTCTATCACCTACTAAACTATGCAGTCAGAAATATCATTTGTTTGAGTGTCCTGCTCCCATTCTTTCCCATTTCAACAGATTCCCATCGGGTCAACGAGCAGTATTTTATTTCTCCAATGTTATCCTTGATCTTCTCCCCATTGCCCTATTTTCTTTGACAATCCTTAATTCCCAATCCTCTGCTCCGCTAAACCAACTCTTTCACGCGATCTATTTATCAATGTACTTCCCTATATGATGTAGCCAACACATATATAAATTATTGAGTATACAATACCTTTGTAAAAAAACTAACACTCCAATAATATATCTACACACACCTAACCTAACTAATACACTTGGTCTGAGTGAGTGAGAGTAAATTATTTCCAGAGTCCCTCACGTTGACTTCTACGTTCCAGAGTTCTAAGTACTGTATAAAGGCATGAAGCTATTTACCTGTCTATAGAACTAGTAGTTAAAGGATTAGGTTTACCTAGATACAATTCTTTTACACGTTATACGTACAATGATATATATGATAAGAGTAAATGAAGCATGTGTGCATGGAAAATCAATAAAATGGAAAGAATGGTAATCAATATTCAACTTCTGCTACATAAAGGTAGGTACGGGGTAGACACATGTAATAACATAACTAAAATCTATGTATGAATGCCCTGATAAAATACTTTGTCAGGTTTTATGGGACAACAAGTAAACACATTACTTCGAGTGTCTCCCAAATGATGTTCATGAACAAACTTTTCCTGCGCGTACTTATTCTGTTTACTGTTTTGGAAGGCTTACAAACAGATCAGCATTCCTAATTCCTAAGTAACTCTCATGAAAATAATTATGTGTAAATCCTGGTTGTAATTATTGCTTAGGGAATTACGCTACAGGCAGAGGTCAGCCTTAATAACGTTGTGTTTTCCGCTAGTAATGGTAATTCGCCTACTTTGTTCATAATGGCCAACGTAGATTACATAATTGCTCAGAATATGTTTGGCCCTGACCAGAGACGTTTATATTTATTGCTGTGCAATGGCATATTAACACAATACGTAGGAACTAATTAAGAAAAACGAATAATTTTACACCCTTTTTCGTTACAAAGACTTTTAACGCCATTAAATTTACATGTCGGATGGATGCTCTCACACTTGCTATTTAAAAAAAGCGTTGCTTGATAATAAATAATGCTGCGGCAGTAAATACATTTATGACAAACTGATTGTTTAAAGCATCCCTGTCCCTATACTTAAGAAAATGTGATGAATCCATTTACGTACCTACATGAGACTGTTCGACATGCATGCACGACGTGTAATTAAAGAGTAAGATAAATAAAAGATCATTTTAATCAACTTAGTCAGTAACTACAAGCACGAGATAAGGCCAAAGCACTAATAACCGTGTAGCTTGGGCCTGGGGTAGCATTACGACCACTTTTATGATATTCCTCGATTTGGACACGACACTAGTTAATAGCAGCAAAGGGATCCACTTCACTAGACTTGACTTGACGGGTACATATTAAGATAGGTATCAAGAATTACTTCTCCAACTGCTGCCACAATATACATACTAAGTATATACATAATACACACGTCTTGTTAGCCAAACTCTCATCTGCGATCTGAGGTGAAGTACATTTCCATTAACATCCTTTTTGAATGATAATCAGATCTAATGAAATAAAATTCCCTGGGGTTGCTTAGTAGGTCTACTGTACAAAGTTAATTGTAAGCTGCTCCGTAGAGTAGAGTGATTCATTTCTTCATACAGAGTCACTTTTCCAAAAAGGAAATTGCTATAATATGCATTTACATTATGTACACATTACAAGGGGAACATCGTGAGTGTGTATTTTACACTTTGGTGGCTTTCGAATCCATTACTGACAAACATCTCTCACGTCTTCAATCTAAATAACATAATGTGAGAGGCAGATAATAGCAGAGTATGTAAAACAGGAATGAGTTTACAAACCACATACAGATATAACTGTAAAAACATCAAATATCAAGATACTAAAGTTCCAGGGATGAAATTAACTTTTTTCCAGGGTATCCTGGACGCATCTCTTTGCGGGGTATAGAGCGGGATTTAAATTTCTAGAGTTATTTTTAAAAGTCTCCCAGGATTCAAACTTTGCTCTCTATGGATATGAATAATTTCCAGGGGCTTTCCAATACCATTGTCGAAATCTCAGACATACGCGACGCCCCCTGCAGGGCGTGCCTACAGGGCTATTCCCTTCCAAAATTTTTAGACGGCTCCGAAAATTGCAAGTGGGTGGGAGGATGACCGTCCAATTTCCAAAAGAGACTAACTCCCAGGATCCAGAATGAATTTCATCCCTGGCTAGTTTTCGTGTAGTAATGAATGGACCCAATGCAAATATCAGTACTAACAGTAAGTAATTAAAGGCAATGACTTCGATAAGAGCTTCGCACAGCGCCTCGTGGTGATGAGATGCATTGTGGATGTACAAGTACTCTGTATAATATGCTGATTTCTTGTGTGCATTGCAATTTACAGAGTGCGTCGTAAATGAATTACTAGAGAAAATGAAATGTAAACACATAACACTATAACACATTGCCTAATGTAAGGTAACTGGTTGTTATGAGCTGCTGTGTTTGGTCTACTGCTTCTTTCTGCATATTAGTCATCTAATCTTCATGTCTTGCTCAATTCGCAACTTTAGTTTGGCATTGCAAGTAAAACACAGCAAATATGGAGCTATGCAGGGAGTGCCCGGCTTAAATTACCACAGCTAGTTTATTTTATACTACCATTTACATTTTGCAGAATTGTTCTTCTTTAAAGCAACAACCATTTCAAGCTGAACTATTGCTATTATTATCGCTCTCTATTGTACTAGATAGGTGCATTCATTTGTCAGAATATTATTACATTTATGCTCAGTGTTATGGAGTACATATTATATTACGTGAAAATCATTTTATTGCCAAACCAGTATAATGCTAATGAAGGCGAATGGATGACTCAAAATTTTAGTATCTGTAGGGTATAAGATTGTGTAGTACGTTGGCGGTGCATGTGTAACTTGATACACTTATACCAACGAATCATTCGTCCTTCTATGAAATGACTAATACAGGCCAAGCTTGTTTGTATTAATCGAAATGTTACATATAATTTGATAATGATGGGCGTACCTAATGTAAAACTGCTTCTTGTGCAGAATGATAGAATAGATATTAAATACGTGATCTCAATGTGTGAGAAAGACAAAGGTAAATAATAGTTACTTTAAGTGCAAGTGTATTCGCACAACACAAAGCCAATTAAGTGCTTTGCTGTTAATTAAACTTCCGTTCGAAAAGTTAAAATTGAAACTAAAATTTGCTGGTTCATGAATCCTTATGAAGTTGTTATGTGTGGGCACATATGGAAATTTTTGCAATGACTACATAATTTATTTTAGTTTCACACAAGATATTAGTCATTCTACGTTAAATTATTATCATGAAGATGATTACAACAATAATTAAATGTAAAAATTATTTTTTAATAAAGAGCTGAGATTTCTCACGAAAAGTTTCAGACATAAAAATTGGTATCATATTTCTCTTGAGAACTGATACATGTGCATGTAAGTGGAGATATTAAAAAACTGATATGCCAGCATGTCTTACATGCTGTGTATACTACACCCTAGTTTATTAAATCTATTTCTATTGCTTTACTATATAATACATGTACCTTAAACAAATGGAAAACAATAAGGATTAAGGTCTCATACAGATTAAATTACGATTCACCATCTTTTTCAATGAATCTTAATCGTAAATCCCCTTTATTGCAAAATGAGGATTTATGTATTTACATGTTGTAGTGTGGATGGTGTGCTATGTACATCAATAGAACGATAATAATATATCTCAACTGTCAAACATGATAAACTTTAATGCCTACTTGTGAATGCGTCATGTGAATAATCGGATCGTGACATTTATTTATTTGACTACTGTGTACAACTTTGATTGTTGCATTATTCATGAACAATGAGTCACTTTAATAGAATAATAAGAGACGAGCTCCAATTTTGATGTTCTCTAAAGATATAGCTACTACAATATTATAGCTACGACAGCAGTTCATACTATCTGCAAATAATGCTCTGCTAAAAAGTTTATGGTATTAGGTGTTCCGTTTAGAATTGGTCTGACTGAATTTTTAACACAAAGGATATTATAAAATTCAAAAACCAGTTGTATACAACACTGTCAAATTGACAAATGACGGAAAGAACCAATTTTTAGGTACCTACATCTAAAATCCAATTTGAATTTTTTGTTGCTCAATATATCTCTAATCTCCTTTTCTACTTTTTATCATATTTGATTCATGATTCAAATTGGATGTATGTATGATTATCTTGCATTGTTAAGTTTGAATGATGTAAGATTTTGACTTGATTTACAATTTACAACAGTTGATGAATGATTATATAGCATGATGCATTATGGAAACAATTGAAGCAAAAATAAATCTAATTTAGCACGGAATAATTCAATTCGCACATCAGAATAACACTGCGATTGCACTGCACACAAAATGCAAGGTGGTATATATACATTTCCTGTTCATGACTGCTCATTCATCATTCTATGTGTGATGACTCCACTGCATTGGTATTGGTGACATCATGATGATTTGAATGTACATAGATTTGTCATCGCTGAAATTACTTACTACCTACAATACTCAAGTGCTGATAATCTAACACTCTGAAGGAATACAAATATCTCAAACAAGAAATCCTAATGGAGTTGCATATCACAGTTTGTGCATATTAAATAAAATACACATGAAGTTGATATAATTTATTGGCAATGAAAAATGTTTATTGTGAACACTCCTCGTCGAAACGAGTGCTGCGGTCAGTAGCGTAGGTAGTGTGACACCTTGAACTGTCAAGAGTAGGCTTGTAATAATAGGGGATAAAAATTAATAATAGGAGACTGCGGCCACATCCCTATGAATACATTAAATATAACGAAGAGAACAAGCAGAATGTAAGGCAATGCAATGCAATTGTATTTACTACAAGGAGAATTGTGTTTTGTGTAGCGTTGTGTTGTGTCTGCAATAAAATCGGACGAGTTCAACGCTTCGCATATCATTGTCACTGATTATCTCACCGATATCTTGCAAAGTAGTTGAAGTTGCAGCTCTATGTACTGTTTATCACACTGAGACTGAGCACTAGTCTGGTTGATGGAAAACAGTGTAGGTGTTAATAGGCCGTAAAGTTCATAGTGTCTGCTGTACAAAGAGACATTTGTTTGTAATTGACATTGTCATATTGTGACTTTCTCTCTGTTGTTTTTCGTTCACAGTCCAACACACAACCACACTTCCTCGACATTCTACCTCAATATTCCCCCTGTAACTAACGACCATAATAAATGGAAGCTAAATAGAACAGACTTAAATGCACCCTTCCAGAAGAATACATGGAATTCCATAGTTTACTGCTAAACCAATAATGTGTCAGTCTGTCAATGTGCAATGCAAAGTGAGATGAGTCTCATAGTGTTAGTTTTTATTTATTTTTAACTAACATGTAACAATCTAAATAAATACGGAGAGTCGTACAAAAAATGAATGCAGGATTTATCTGATTATATTGTAATACGGCATGTATATTATGTTGACTTTTGGACATTTGACTGAATTTAAGAAGAAAATGATAGCATTATATTTTAGTGTATGTAATGCGTCACCCATTTACTAATACTGCACTGTGTTTTATTATCTATTTATAAAAAGTAAAGAGTCATTTCAGCCATTTAATTTATTAAAAACAAGATTAGGTATGCATTAAAAAGATAAATATTATCCTAAATTTGAAATTACACACAATAATGTTCGAAGAATCATGGAAGTTGTTAGTGAGGGAGTGCATAAATTAATAACAACTAACTGTACCAGTCAACCTTGATTATTATTAAGAAAAGATGCGATGGCGTAATTGTACATAAATTATGTAGTGATAAAACCAATAAAAAACTTTTACTAGCTATAAAGTAACATTAGTATTATTGCTTATGCGATATGGGACACGTGTATAGAATATAAATAATATTATATAGATATTTTGACATAATGTGCGTATAATACACGAGTTTGGTTTAGAAAGAAGTAATATAATATACAGCCCTTTCTATGGTTACTACTGGCGAGGAATACAAACTACAACTTGTTAGTGCAAGTAAATGCAATATGAGAGTCGATATTATATTCTATGGGGAGTCACAAAAAAGAAATGTCCGGATGTATGACATGAGATGTGTGCTGTATAGTGCATAAATATATAGTGGCTGGCAGTGGCGAACTAAAAAAACTTTACTTAAGACACATGAAAGTAAAATTGATAGACACACAGACGAAGTTCATACACTTTCTCATCAAGATAACTGCGTATAGTTTTGCAACTAACTCTTGGCATTTTTATTTTGCAATAAATCAATCACTGTGTCCAACTAATTGCAAGTCAAGTATTGGTACCTAACGTAAGTGGCATTGTACAAGTGGAAAGTTTTATATAGATTTATATCCCTTTGCAATTAGTTGTTTTGAAAAGAGTCGGGAGAAGCTTTTATTCTAGTGTGCGCTGCTGGAAGACTCAAGTGTGTTCCAAGTCACAGCTCCGATTTACCAAAGCTTTAATGAAAGAATGAGGAAGGAAAGGAAAGAAGCAAAGCACCCATTGTGATTTTATATAATGGGAATGTTGTTGTATGAATGCAGATAAACCCGACACACTGCTAAGTGTGTAGTCTGGTATACAGACAGTAGTAGCTGTGTGTCCCCAACGAGGTATTTTTAGGATGAATGGTTTACCTTCACTTTTATGTTGAATCCCACATGAAATAATGCCACAGAATATTACCCGGCATCATACAAGTACTCTATAGATCGGTATTTCGTATTTCAGTGTGTCAGTTGCCTTGCCTAAACAACGTAATTTACTTACTGTTCTGAGATATTTACACCGAGTGCCAAAACTACTAACAATGTAATAGTACTATGTAAAAATGAATGAGATTTGATGGGGAATGTGAATAATAATAAGAATCAGTACAAATTAAGATAGAGATGCATTAGCATCAAATTTACTATACTGTCGCCAACTATCCTTATCCTTGCACTCACATTTATAATTGTGTTTGGAATACTTACTTGTTAGAAGGATACTAGGGATAGTAATAATAATAATAATGTTTAAATATATTTCAACACAAAATTAATGGTGTTTAACGACCCTCTTGTTTGGGATGATGGAATTACTCTTGCGCTTCACCCATAACTTTTGCTTTGGAATTGTATAGTATGGTGAGTGGAATATTACGGTACACAAATATTGTAACATGATATAATTTTACGCACTGTGTATAAGAAATGTATAAATAATACATGGAATTTCACTCAAATTCAAAGGGAGGCAAAGGAAATGCATTGTTGTGTGAGCATTATGAGAAATAGTGAATGCGATATATACGATGAATATTAGATTCAGGAAACGGATGACACGAGTGCGTTTCTGACTTGTGTGCATGAATGAAATTGTATGTATTAATACCGACAAATGAAATGCAATATAATATACATTCGCTGAATGATTATCATCCTTGCTGTAACAAGCATAGGAGTGTGCTGAATTTCAACAGGAATGAATGGGAAAGCTTAGAATGAATCAAATCAAGACAATTTGTATGGGTACATACATACTATAGCATAGTTGCTGATGGTGCAGTATGTATGTGTACTTCATGGCTGAAATAATTAAATAATATAAGTATAATTTAATTAAATGAAATCTGCTGCTTCATTAAAACCATTTTACAATATTAAATACCTGCCTGGTTGTTGGTAGAGCATGTAAGAAGAGCACTTTTAAAAGTTAGGTTTAGTTGCAAATTATATTACACTTATAAAGGCTTGTGCCCGAGCGGAAGGATAAAATTAATCGACTAGTACAATGCTCGAGTCAAAATCTTAGAAGAGTTTTGTATAAAATTAAAGTGGGTGTACTGTGCATGTGATTCTAATGCACAAGGTCTCATTTACGTGACATATAAAGGAGGATGCAATATCAACTACATTATTTCCCCTATACAGCAATCTTAATGAAAAAGGGTTTAGACCATGGAGCGCATCTCCAGAGATTGTCCTGTAATTCTGCATATAAAATAAGTTAAAAGATTCCGTAG
This sequence comes from Pogonognathellus longicornis, assembly GCA_034694085.1. Classification (NCBI taxonomy): domain Eukaryota; kingdom Metazoa; phylum Arthropoda; class Collembola; order Entomobryomorpha; family Tomoceridae; genus Pogonognathellus; species Pogonognathellus longicornis. Next base: position 28,186 of record JAQFYB010001698.1, read on the forward strand.
TTTAATCTTCCGCTTCGTTACGCTGACGGGTTTTTGTGCTGTGAGATCACATGCTACAATAATACTTGTAAAGTGAGTCTATGTCTATGGATTAGGTGTATAGAAGATTTATAGATATATCTGTATAAATAGTCCAATGATAAAGTACGAACTGTCATTAAGAAACCATCTATCTCCATGCAAGTGATGCAGCAAACCAACGAGAAACATCTTCTGCAATACTAATGAAAGTAGACTGAGATAAATTTTCAGGAATTCTTTGTGAACTTGAAACTTGAGTGCATATCCAAATCAGTCATCTTGAGGTAGTTACTTTATTTCCAGAAAAAACTTGACGATGATTAAATATGTGAATATGACCATGTAATAACTTGTTATGTCGCATTACCTCCACTATATTTATTACTATATTACACGAAAAACGACGAATCAATATCTAACCAGTCAGCACAACTCAACCACGCCAAGAAAATGCCAACAATGTAAAACCTGTAGTGGATGCTAACGTGTGATTATATATTACAATATATGGACAGTTGGAGGACGGATTATCTCAATTTTCAAAAGAGCTTACATTTTATTATTGAATATTTGAATTAAGTATTGCATAAAAGATTATTTCAGATGATTACAGATTATAGTTGCGTTAATGCGAATAAGTATGCGAGTCATACACAAAAATGAAGAGGCGATGCATGCACACATTATCATATTGTATATTTGGAGAAATACCCACATTACATGCTAAAAAACGTTTTTCAAGTGTGTGGAACTTGGAGATGAAGATAATAACTCATGTTACACATGAATAACGTTAAGAACGTTTATAAATATGTATATTGTACTGTGCACATATATACGTGCTACGTTTGTGTGCGATAGTAAATTATGTACAGGGTGCTCCATTCTAAAACAGCGATTACTTTTCATTTAGTAGGTACTTGGATGCAATTTGTATTTGTAAACAGATGGACCGGAAAGAAAAGGATCACCTACTCTGTGCGTGTGAAGAACAGGATCTAAAATCTACGAAAATATGTAAGAGTTTGACTGTCATGTGTATAAGCATAAGTCTTAGCATACTATAGATTATATTCTTGTAGTACAAATAATAATGTACTCATCGAAGTGAGTAAATGGTACTGTGGTGGTAGGAGGATGGTGATAAGTTGTTCTATGCAATCCAGCAACACATTTGTACACATCATCATTCCCTTCACATTCCTAACAAAACACAACACCCACAAGTCTGACTGAACCGCACTAAAAACCGAAAGTTTTCCTTTACTTGTATGCATAAAGGATAATATGTAGAATTTCCATGTGTGGGAAGACCGAGTTGTTCTCGAAGATATGAGCTAATCATCTTTTTGTGTCTTCACTGTCAATAATTTCTTACACGTACTATTTTGGTTAACTTCTGCCAATGCATTTCCAAATTCTCACACAAATTCTTGACAGTTTCCCGGCTATTTTCCTAAAACTCGGCATGTACCTAATTCTCAGACTAAACGTGTGAGTGAACTAAAAGGATAATAAAACAGAAATACGAAAAGCTTTGCAAAATGAGAGCAAAATACACAGAAACTTCTTTATTCTGCATGTTGGTATTCACTTGTGCGTAATATATACTCACATCCATCTACTTACTACACTACAAAATGTTCAGGGTGGTGAGTAGCTAAGGTTACATACCAATGTAACCTTATCTTTCGGGCATTTCGAAACATCAACCATTAAAACACCGATAGATCAAGTGATTCTACATTGATACACTTTATATGCGCATTTACATTCATATTTGCGTGTTTTGCGACAGTTTAAAAATCGAGAAAATTCCATTTTTTGACTAATTAAAAAGTCTGCGAGAGGTGAAGGACAATGATAGACTTTTTAAGGGGGAATGCACACCTTTTCTAGAGATGAGAGCGAGGTTACAGGCCTACAATGGTTTTTAGTATAATAAACTAGGCATTTTATCTAGCTTATCTGAAAGCCTAAACGTGAAATTTCTAAATTATTCTATTCAAAATTTCAATTTGGTCGATTGAGGAATTACATGGTGGACGCAGTTTTTTAATTTTTATTCATAATGGAAAGGAAAAATTTC
>JAQFYB010001699.1:0-30279 GCA_034694085.1 Pogonognathellus longicornis
CATATTCATTTTATGTAGCTAAGAAGTTAAAGTTGTGAAACGTTAGTTAACTTTCACTATTTTTTACTTTCTCCACTGGGTTTTACTTTCTCCACTGGTTTTTACTTTCTCCACTGGTTTTTACTTTCTCCACTGGTTTTTACTTTCTCTGCTACTTTTTAATTTTCTCCGCCTGTTTTAACTTTCTCTATTTCTTTTATACTTTCTCCATTTGCATGGTTCTTTTTCTCCTATAAAATTATAAAATTTGGAGTTGGATTGAGGTTCTACATATATTTTACTTTTGAGTTGTGGTTTCAAATATTTTCAGCTTCTGGATTTAGGGGTTGGAATCGAAAAATCAGGCAAAAAATGTAAATAAGTTTGGGGTTGAGAAAACTCGACCCCATCAACCTATCTGCTTCCTAAAGTCTGCTTTCTTATATTGCATACGATAATTGCCCCAAGCTAGCTGCGTCATAAAGATTGTATATACAATACAGTTTTCATATAGTAAGTACTTAATTGAACCAATATGCCAATTTACTGTTGAATTTTTGCATGGAATTATTGTTTGGACAGATGTTTCTTGCGACGCAAGGTGTAATTTATTTCGCTTTGTATTGATTGGCAGGTGACCAGTATGTTTGTGTACACCGTTCTATATGAGGTGACACACCTCAAAAATAAAATTAAACTAACACATAGAAAGTCTTCCTTTGTCTATTTAATTTTAGATAATAACTCTAGGTAAATATTTATTATGTACAAGTTAAAACCACAAGCCCTTATGCCACTTATACTCAAATTAATTCAAGGTTGGTTCAAGGTTGTAACATAGGGCGATGTAGATATTATAGTATATCTTAAGGACAATGCATTGGAAAGACAAGGTGAAAGATTTAAAGTGTTATCATGTCCTTTTAATCAATATGTTGTACACACACATAATTATAATGTTTCCCACAAAAACATTGCAACAAGTAAGAGTCAGGTGAAAGATACTATGTGGTAACATTATTTTTGTGACAGTCGACAGTTATTATTTCAAAAAATATAAGTCACAAATAAAATATTATTTGCATGTATTACAAGCCAGAGGCTGCGCTGGTTACAACAATTTTCACTGCTACATCAACCCAATTTGGCTTTTTAGTATTTTTAAAATATATTATCTCTAATACAAAGATAACTAAAGTAAGTCCTAATAGGATACCCCAAACATAAAATATGGTATCAAATTTTAATTTCAAATTAAGAGGGATGGGTTGCTTTTCGTCGTATAAAACCTTAGCTGCATACTTACTTCCGTCTAAGTTGTGTTTCCAGTAACTTATTTCATACCAAAAGGACATGAGACCCTCTTGGAAAAACAAAGATATCAAGTTATGCATTGGTTTTGTAAAAGCTCCGTAAAATCCCCAACCTTTTACCCCTCCAGCAAAACTTTCCAAAACATGATTGCACCGAATTGTGGAATTTTCATAATTCATTTCTGCTCTTGCCCATCCTAGAAAATGGTCTTCGATTGTAAATGCGGCTTTGTAGGTAGGATTCGTTGGAAACATGACTCTATCATCAAAACCCATAGAGGTAGGAATGTAAAGAAAACTCTGATTGGAAGTGGAAATATTATTAGATATAAAATATGAGTAATAAATAGAATCTGGGTCCAAAGGCATTCCTGCCGCTGAGTCGTCCATCATTATCCGATACCCGGCTTCCAACAATTCTTTAAGACTGCTGAAAATTTTTGCATCCGGAGGAGCAATGACCAAACTTGTCATAATTGTTTCATAGTATGCTGTTAGAACAATAGCTACAATGCTTAACAAAATATTCCAATTTTTTCTAACACAACGATGTTCTTGTCGCAATAACACACAGAAATTGTCAAAAATTGCCGTTATAATTGATTTTAACTGTGTTTTAAATTTTTTGTTAGGTACACTGCCAAAAACGATGCTGCTGGTGATGAAAGCTATTATTACGCAAATCCATACATTAGTATTGAACGGTTGAAGCCAATCATTCCAAGAGACATTTAAAAATGATTCTTTACTTTCACAATACATAATAGTCAGTTTCTTATGCTTATAAAGGAAATTTCCGAGATCTCTTTCGTTTGTGACGTATCTATCGACTCCGATGTACACATCTGGGGTGTAAGAACAATAATAAGCGTAAGTGACAGAGAAATCAATTGTAAAATTGAAATAATATGCGATATTCCCCAATACACGATGAGCACCGTAGCAATCATTGTACCAACGATAGATCGGTTTTAAACAAACTTTCAGAATGTTCGGGTTAGGCCAGCCTTCGTAACAAACGCGAACGTTTCGTCCCTCCATTTTTCTATATTCTTCTTTCCAAATTGAATTTAAAAATGTTTTTCTTAAAATGCCACCCTCAGGGACATGAAATTGTTTCCACCCTCGATTTCTCCAAAAATAAGGCATCCATAGCGAGATTTCCTCAGAATGACTGTCAGGGAGTGAATCTTCATCTCCATGAATCGAGTCAGAAATCAAAAACAATCTTGCAGCAAGTGGTCTTACATCATTTTCACTGAAAGTCATTCCTGTATTTATTTTCGCAGCCTTTTCAGTTATAATTATCACTATAGAGTAATCGTTTAATATCATGGAAACATTGTTCTGGTCAAGTAATATCTGATAGATGCTGCTGGAACTTATTGGAGGATGCCACAAAAAATGCACGACACACTTGTTAAGAAGCCTGTCAGTTGACATTTTCTTTGTGGGGGTTGAAAGAGAATTGATTAGCCACGGTTGAAGATAATTAGAGCTCCGAACCTCTTTCATCCAATTCACGATGCTTCCTAACTGCGATTGAGAAGTTTCTGAAACTATCATTTTGAAATCACAGTAATCGAACCCTCGAAATTGTAGCTTCATAGAATTGGTATCAGGGAAATAAATTACAGTTTGTAAAAGAAATGTCAAAGTGATTGAAAAATAAACCCCATTGTCAATAACCATCGTTGTTTATTAAAGATAAAAACTCTGTTAATTTTTGTTTATTCACACGCAGTGGCAATTAATAGGCGATTCATGGTAAAATTAGAGTTTTACTGTAAGAGAAAGTTGGAATATCAATAAGGTAATGTTGACTTGCAGACTTGATTGCAAAAAATGTGATGTGATGTTTGTGATGTCCATGTGCTGTAATAGCATGTATGCGTAAGGCAGCAGTGGCAATAAAACTGTCCTCTAAAGAGTTGACAGCTGACGTAATGAAGTCATTAATTTTATCTTATACAACACCAACAATTCTCACATGTTCTGTGCATTTGCTTTGTATTGTACAACAATTATATCTGAATACTATTTTTATGCACCACTCTTTTCATGCGTTTCGTAGAGATAAGAAAGTTTTTATTTGATTATAGCATTTGGAATGTATGCACATAGGTTTGTGTCAATCAATGTGAGGGTCTAGCTATTGGCCTATTGTGTCAATTCGATAAAAGATTCATGCTAATGAACGTCCTTCCAACATTTGTGATGGAAATTTTGTTATTTGTGGAAAAATGCACACTTAGAGTATTTTTGGAGGCACCTTGAACTCATTGAAAGAGAAAACTGACAGTACATCAAACAAATATCCTTGAAGCACATATTGACCATAGTTGTTTGTTTGCGACGCTTCTTTGTGTTTGAGAAGTCAAAAATAGTTAACTAATTAAGACATTGCTACTTTATAATACGATTTAATGGGCCGCTGCTCAATGCTGATTTCAAACTATAGTTCAACATGGTTCAACCATAAAATTTAGAGACTTTTTACGTAACTTTGTGTTTAAATTGATTCTCATCATTATTGGATGAAGTCTCTAATTTGTATGGTTGTACTGTAAATGTAAGGTTTAAGGTTATTTGGCTGTTACGCTCATGACCACAGTTAATTTTAATTAACAATCCCCTTTGGAGAATTTCTGACTATAGTCCATTTATAAATGAATTTTATGGAATAGACATACATAGAAGTTTTTATGTCCTTGACTTCTTCTTCCCATAACCAAAAGATTTTGTTAAATTTTTATAGTTCACAATATTCTTCAACTTTCACCTTAGTCTATAATTACTTTGTCAAAAAATGTCCTTGCTTTTTGTCTGTTTTCGTGATTTGACATTGCGTGAAGTTATTTATGTGGAATACCTACCAATAAACTAAATAGACTAACAACTATCTTTCACCTGCTTGTAAATATGATTTGTAAATGAAAGGAAATAGTGAGACAAGGTAATTGGAATGTCAGCATGTAATGCAAATAAATGTGAATAAATATAAGATGGGAGAATTGTTACTTTTTCAGTTCACCGACATTCTTATTGTTAGTGTACTCGGAGAATACAGATATAAACTGGAATAAATTCATACTAAAGACTAGTTTTTTGCGTCAGTATTAACTATAATATCATATAGCTATTTGGCAAAATCAGACTGACAGAGTTTTTACGATGTACTTATATAAACACACAAGAAATACTTTATATAAAAAACACAGTATAATTTGTATAATATTATGTAATGTGTCTAGTCTACTAACTCTACCAGTACATTGCACAAATGTAGAGAATATTATTATATCATAACTTATCGCACAAACAATGAATAACCGTAACAATAACAATCGGTATCGGTATGCATACCCCCGGGTAACAATTCACACTTCACACAAATGCGTCACAATCACAAAATGCTACAACCAGTAGTATGTTTTACCATACAGAAATTCAACACAACACAATAACTATATATTCACACTGCTAAATACTGACATCTTTAAATACATGAGAAATTAAATTAATTACACACAAATGCTCACTCATTTTAATCTGAGACAATTCTTTCGCTCATACCTTTTTGCATATTATGGTTTGCAACAATATTTTTACTTATCAAACAAATGCAATCATGTACTCAATTATTTATACAACAAGAGGTGACTAATTAAAAACCCGTGAAAAACTGAGCATGGTGACAATTACAGAACAATGGCTATTCTTTTTGCAGAATGACAATGGCCATTTTCGTGCATTTCGATTCAGTCGTTTATAATGAGATAATTAATGGCTTAGTTATTACATGAGACCTTTTAGAGAGGTAAATGTATTTTGCATTGCATTGTGAGATTTTTTGTACAAAATAGTAAATATGACTGAATGATTAAAGCTAAAAGCTATTTTTATGATGTAGCACAAAAAGGAATCTATCACACACAACCAAAAAAGCTCCACACTTGAGAGAAAACATATTTGAACTATTATCATTTCGTATTGTATCGTTTCTAATTTTTTACTTTAGAACAAAACACGTTATTAATAAAATACCTTTACAATGTACTATTCAATTCACTGGTGACTTTCGTTGTGTCAACCTATGTTATCATTTTATTATAATTCCTTTAGAGGAAACGCAAAGGAAAAGAGTCAAGTAATACCAGTTTAGTCAACTTTGTATAAATCTATCTATTAATCTCTGCAATTCCTAAATATATAGAAGTAGTCATTAGATATCGTGCATTTAATGTTGTTTCCTTAACGTTTTAACAATTTTTATTTCCTTCCGTTCTTCGATAGTTTTCGCTTGCTAGATAGATCTCGCGTCTCGAAAGAAAATATGAAACCCTATATGTCTGTAATAATTTTCAAAAATTACATATAGTATTGTCATACTATATTTTTCTATATAAGTCTGAATTTACTACATAACTACAGTATTACTTTAATAATTTGGATCCTTACCTACCTACACTCCATTTTAACCTCTTTATAATACAAACAGTTTGATAATACTAACTATTTAGATATAGATTCTATTCACCAACTGTGCTATTCCAATAAGTGAGAAAAAGAAGTAACAAAAACGGAAAGAACAATTAGAGACTATTGACTTTCATCTTCTTCCGAACTGATGTGATAAACTTTTCTACCCAACCTAGGTGTCTTTAATTGTCAAGATCTCGGCGGTGTGCGGTAGGTCTGGACGAGTGAATCACAGCGCTGCAAAGGGATTGGGGTGACTGAAGTGGATCCACTATCTGCAAATATTATTTCAAACAAATATTATTAAACTTGAAAAATTGTAAAAATAAATATATTTTAAAGAAATATGTATATATTTCAAATACATTTTAGATTTGCACATTACCCATGTGTTTTCTGTCAAGTCTGGGTGTTGGTGGCGGAAGTGTGGTACTTCCTTGAAAGCGACAGGATTTTAAAGAGTTATGTCGAGTAAGGCCGCTACTCGTTCCCTGGGACGATAACGGTGGCCCATAAATACTACTTTGGCAACACGCATTAATATAATCTGCAACTAACCGGGTCATTTCCAGCACCTATTATCAAGACAGAATCATAGTCATATATTAATTAGATAAATTGCAGTTAGAGCTATGAAATAAATTGGAGAAAAGTTGGATAGTATGATGACGACCTTATGTTTGGAGATTCCACCGAAAAGAAGTCGTCTCTTTTTCAATGAGTCATCCACAACAACCATGAAATGATCATCCAGCGCTCCCCCGAAAGTCTGGACGGAGCCATAACTGTACTTTGCAATCTGCTGTAAAGTCTGCGAATCCAAAATTGCAATGCCATCCTCGCAAACTGCTGCCCAAACAGTTGTTCCATCTTCAATGGCGTGTGTACCCCGAACCTTAATAAAAACACAAGACTTACATATATGTAATAATAAACTCAAGCTATTCCAATATTTATTTCTATATAATGTTTGTGCAGAACAAGAAGTAATATATAGAAATAGTAGTAGAATGCGTCATTTTACAGTAAAATAAGTTATCACTTCGGATCCGAAAATTAAAGTAAAAAATGTTCTAATGCTATGAAATGGAAGTTCTGGGGAGCCTTGAGAAACGCCATAACATAGAATTACGAACAAAAGATTGGAGTGGTGCAGAATTCTCGTTATGTGCTACAAAAGACTTAGAGCATAGAAAAGTTGTGCTTACAGTGACACTGAACAGTGTTGCTCCAAAGAATGGCCATTTCCGTGTGCAAGTGAGATAAATACGAACACAATCCAAAGTGCTTTTTCCTTTGAGGAATGTCCACTTTTCTATCAGGCTATCACAAAGTGCCTTGTATTCCTCTTGAGAAAGGTTTTCACGATAACGAGCTGGATAATACTTCTCCATCGTCTGAACGACCAACTGGGATCCTCCGCTTCCACGTCCTTTCTCCGGTTTGTAATCTCCTCCATCAATCTAAAGGAAAAATACAACAGTTCTTGCACTTTGCATTTTCATTTTAATCTAAAACTTTGCCTTCTATTGACAATCGCGATTTCCTTTTTCCATTTACAAAAGATAGATGACTTAGCGGAAGAGAGGAAGAAAAACGATGATGAAAATCGCTTATTTCCTCTATTCTGCTTAGCTTAGGTATACGTAATTTTGAAATACTCGAAAAATAGTAAGTAATGGAAGATAAATGAAAAAAGTCAACAGAAAAAATGATTACTTGTCCCATCAAAGCAGACAATTCAAGAGCCAACTCTCTTGTCAGTGGAAATCTGCCCGCAACGACGGCTTGATTTGTTTGATAGCAAAGAAGTAATCTTTCTTTGTCAGTCTCTTGTAGAATTCCAGAACGCCGATAAATTCGAGACTTGAAGCTAAGTGTGACCGCACGTCGTGTTTCGAATTTGCCCGAACCACGCTCTCTCAGCACTGTCTCCCATTGTGAAATCACGTCACAAATCTACAATAAAGAGAAAAACACAATCAGAAACCATCCATCCACTAAAAGACACAAATGTACCCGGCAGCTTCCATCTTTAACTCTTTCTCCAGACAATTCATATAATAAAATGAACCTGACTGCTCCATTTGGATTTTTTCCCTCACTCTCTTGTTTTACGATGACCTACAGAGAGAACCATGCATTGCACCACAACCTCACTACACTCAATCTAACACTTTCCACATTTACACACTTTATATATAAGGTACAAATAGAAGACTCATTCTTCCATCTCAAGGTATATAGCAGTAATAGGTATTCCCTCAACAAGCAATGCGTGCATTTATCACAACCACTTTCTCCAGAAAAAAGTTTAGGTCCGCTGAGTTTCTTCATGACAAGCTCAGCACAAACCAAAGCAAAGTAGAGCAAACCAAGTCGAGCCAAAAGTTGATTGTTTGTGGTGCTAGTGCTAACCCTCTTGCCACAAACTTCATGGGAACATTTAGTTCCTCTCTATCTCCTTCTCACTCTCTTATTGTTAGTTTCAGTCTAGGCTAAAAATATTCCACAACACTATACACAATAATAATAGGGCTTTCACTATGTATGACTAGACGCATTACATTGAAGCACTTTTGGGGGAATTGTGAACTTAGCAAACCATTTCGACTTTTTGGCAGTTTTTTACAATTCACTACAAGTAATTCCGTAAAGTAAAACCATCGTGATATTTCTTTGCATTAGCACGGCTACTACGTTAGGGTACTTTCGCTTTTTCTTTTTACACTACGTTGCAGAAAAGACGCTGAAACTAAAGTTGGATGAGAATGAGTCAAAAAATAGGACTTGTCGTAAATAGCCGGAAAGATAAATTACTTGCTCATCTTTTTGTATTTTATAGTATTACTGTATGAATGAGTTCTAAAAAACTGCCGAGTCGAGGTCAAGAGAAAATTCCATAAGAAAACTTCCATTACGTCGGACATTTCCTCAATAAAATTCTGCGGCTATCTGTATATAGTGCAAAGAAAAAAGATTTCTTCCACTGTCTCATATTAATTTCATTTGAGAACCTGCCAAAATTGGATGGAACCTCTTTTGCAAAAATAAATTCAAGATTTTTCATTCCCTAGAATGAGTAACCACTCTTTTTAAATTAAATGACACTGTTGCAAGCAAAATTTTACGTTGCTATTATTCAGTACCTTTTCATCAAGTTTTAGCGAGTGTTCAAGGTCTTTCTCAAATGGATCGTCTTCACACAGTGCAAACCCAGACTGCAGCGGTTCCCGACAACCCGTCTCATGGCAAAGTGAAAGTAAGAATTCTTCAACTGATGTGGAACCGTCAAATCCAACAACCTATACATTATAAATAGAGCACTTATTAGACATAATGCCGTGTTTTACATACCTATACTCAAAAAATTATACTCAAAAAAATAATGGTTGAAATGCGACAGTGGACAATCAAACGAACCTGATAGGCACCATTAAGAAAATGGACGGGGACAGAATGGGGCAATGAGTGATGGAACGGATTTTTCATTAAGATAGATAACACTTCCATCCGTGACGGTTTGAAAAGTCTCGGACCATTGGCCAGAGTACGTTCAATCGAGCGTTGACAGTATGCGGCGTACTTTCCGCATTCACTCCTGAAATGAACATCCGAAAATAATAAACTTGACTCCATTTTACACTCTTTTTATAGAACATTAATATCATTTTTTATTTCTGGCCACATAAAATGCAGCAATGCTGCAAAATTCAACTAGGAAGCTAAAACTAATGACGGAGATTGCTAGTGGCAGTGGGACAATAAAGAAGGACAATGTACAAAATAAACCTACTTTGTGTCGACGTTGCGAGTCAAGTGCTGCTTCAAGTACCATAAGAGTTTATTATTTTTAGGAAGAAATAAAGACACAGCCAAGGATAAAAGTTGCCACCCTTGGACAAAAACAAAGCTGCGGACATTAGATTTCCCATCGGCACTCAGAGAATGGTGATGATGGGAACTACTGTTGTGTGAGAGGAGAGGCGATGATGGCACGGAGGAAGATCCTTTTGATTTAGATTTGGCTGGAGAAGATCTTCCAGAGGAATTATTTCGACTGCTACTCCCTCCACGAATCGGACTTGTGTGAGAGCTCCCAGCTCCAAGCACTGCAGCCCCATGATGATTATTTGAACGTTGAGATCCTGGAGAAGAATTCGCTGAAGTTTGCTGCTGTTGTTGCTGCTGGATTTTTCCATGATGATTGCTCGATGAGTCACAAAGGAATAGAGATTGCGTGGCATTAATCAAAAACTGCAAACAAAAAAAATATTTTAACTTGAATTTCTGAACGTTGCAGCAAATGTTATATACACGTGTACTTTGTAGTTTGTACGCAAAATACAATGTCATATCTTACCCTTGAGTGTTTAATTTTGTTAAAAGTTCTATTCACTTGTGCAGAACTTTTAAATGTCAAAACTCTGGATGTTTGCTTGACCAGCCCACAAATGAGCTCCGTTTGAAGTTCAGGATATTCCAGGCAAAGTTGAAGAGCGTTTTGGGCTAACACGACATGATAATCGATTCCCGACGAATCCAAAGGCACCGACATGAATAACTGGCAAGACTGAAAGTCAAAAATATATCTTATACAACAAACTGTTCAAACATAATTATAATGCATTAATTATACCTATGGGCAATATCCCTAAACAAAATTCCTATTCGATTCAATGTAAAATGTAACACTACGTCAGTTGCAGTATATACCTAATTAGTATAGTTAAAACGATGCAGAAGGGCAAATTGACTGACAGTATCTGGAATTAGGATAAATAAGTTATGGCTATGACTATGACCCTCAAGCGAATTATGAATTAAATTGAATATCAGAATGCGGGTACCTTTTCCAGTAAAGTAATGCTGATGCCTACTTTCTCCCTGAAAAGGTTTTGACGTTTCATTCGACACTTTATTTTACTTTAAACACTCTATGTATTTGTAATGAATAAATCTATAGTATAGGATAGCTGAGTGTGACGAAGGCAGATAAATTAGGTACCTTGGTACATTGCATCATAAGTCGTATAGAAATGTATTGGTGTTCTTTGTCATTTAGTATTGTTGGCCAAACAAAAGTGTATAAGTTATATTAATTATGGCAAGAGAGAGGGAGATAATCCGCTTATTCCAGTTTATCTTTCATTTGAATTGCAAACAAAGAGTAAGCGACTGGATATAAAATAAGCATATTATAATGATAATCTCTTATATCTGTTTAGTTGAATAGAAAGTAATTTTCTCGTCTATAGCTCGCTGCCTATTTGGAATCTCATTATGCACCACTCGAGAGAAGAGGATTAAATCAAAGTAGGCATTTTGCTTTACAATAATATCACTACTTCCACTACACTGCTACTACTGTCCCTTTTGCTTTTCTCAACTTCTTTGCTTGCTTGCATTTTATAACATAATATACTGTGTATATACAGACATACCCGACTGAGACTGCCGAGGTTCACTTAATAACATTATACTTAAGGCATTTGGTACACATACAGAAGTAACCCTTTGTTTGCTTTTCTTTCATCTTTGTCATCAGCATAAAGCTCACAAACGTATACACTGAGTATAATAGCACTCGAAGCAAATTGTCCATCATCATAGTGGCGTTGAGTTGAGTTTCTTTGCACAACATTTGCATTATGTATTTACATAGGTCGATAGGGTACATGTCCTTGTGCATTGCATGTCTCTCATCATCATGAAACCCAAAACTCAGAGAGACACGTCGCTTATTTGGCTATAGATGAAAAGCTTTGAACCTCTTGTGAATTTTCCAAAGTAAACGATCCCAATATTCATTAAATTGAACTGATATAAATGGAGCTACACGACACAACTACTCCTACCACTACTGCCACCCGAATTCCATCACAAAATAAATAGTAGTAGGTCGCATACGTATTCTTTGGAGAATAATAACAAAAGTAATTCAAACGCAGAATCCGACGCAAACACTACGGTATGCAACGTAGAATTCACAGAGTTTTAAGTAGTAGGGACGCTTAGGCATCTCATCGCATATTCGTTTTACTTTTCGAGAGGTTCTCTCTCTCTCTCTCTCGATCCCTCATCTCAATTCAAGCGTATCTAATATTCTAGCCGCAATCAAATTCAACTCACAACTGCTCTAAAAGGACTATTAGTATTTACTTAGCGAAAAGCCTCCACATACCTTGAACAATTTAATTGCCTCGTTCTGTAAAGCTTCCGAAGATAGTGAAGTCAATGGCGAAGTTATGCTCTCCTTGCTGTGCAGCAACAACACGTTTTTCCAAAGACTGCAATCTGTTACACATAACATAATTACATTATTAACTCAAAACTCACCCAGTTTGGTTTAAACATACAAAGCAGATTCGTGATTCTATGTACATATAACCGACACGAAATCAAAATTACTTAGTAATTCTATAATATATAATAAATATTGTACAAATGTGAATTAAAGTAGGCATAATTAATTTAGCCAAACGAAGTTAGTATTTAATTATAAATGCGTGTGCAGTATAGTAGTATATACTTATAAGGGAAGCACTTACTAGGATCGCCGTCTACCTCCATAATTTTATGAATAAGCTGCTCAAATTGCGTTCCAGCACTTGGTCCCTTGCCTGAAACTATTGTCAAGTGGTACAACCAGGAATCCTATGTAAGTTCAAAAGCGCATTAGCATTCGGATTCCCGTATAAATTAAATGAGAGTAGTATGTACCTACTCAGTCATTAGTATATGGAGAGATTTATGAGGGAATTGACCTTATCATGTTTAGTTGGCATGTGGAGATAGATGGGACTCTGATGACTGGGGAAAACTCCGATAGTCAGAGCATCCGAGGTTGGATTCGTTGGACTTCCTTCGTCTTTATCATCCCCATCAGAGTCAGACACGTGATCCACGTCTTCAACACGAGCGTCTCGCATGTTAATTTGACCTGATGTTACCTGCACACAATGAAAAAGGAAAATAAGTCATTAGCCGCTTCTTAAATGCTACCATGTTGTCATTGGCCATGACATGACATTAATCAAGGCTAACTGCCTTGTCAGATGACAATCCTCATAAAAATCTCTCTCAGCAAGGTTAAAAACGAAAGTTTATAATGAACAATGAATGACAACCTATAGCTATACGTAAAACAAGTTCCTTCATTTTAGTACTAAAGTACATGTCACTTAAGTATGCAAGGTACGTGGATCCTAGTCATTAGCAAAAGAAAGTATTAATAGGACAGGCAGTAGATTGAAGACAGTTCCAATTTTCATGAAATATGTCTACTCATTAATGCAAAGTTGTCTATGCATTAGTCCTATACATATATTATATAGTCCCTACGTTCCTAGCTATGTCACTTTATATAAAGTAGATTAGAAGCCAGCATTAAAGCTGAGAACAGCAAATTTGCTGAGTACATAGTAAAACATAGATAGAGAATGTCTAATCCGTCAAAAGTAAGATGCTTAAACCTAACTTTGGATTTATTTTACAATGGAATGAATGGAACATTATATTTTCGAAAGTTCGAGCAAGGGAAATAACTTTCTAGATTAAATTACGTAATATTATTGAATTAATGAAAATCTTCCTTTGCTTCCAAATAAATATTTATATCCTTCATACACCTATACAAAATGTTTCCTTACAAATAATCCTAACCTATAATAAGAATAAGGACTAATTCACAAAACCATCATATCTACTTTGACAAGATGAAAGCAGAATCTACAATAATTGGTACAAAATGAAAATACCCATTGTTGCCCAATTTTTTAAAGGTACCAAAACTAAACACTATAAAAACTTGCATCTGTAACAGAATGGGAAAAATGTTGTACCTAGTAAAAAAGATATCTCAGATTTCATCTAAATAAAAACAGTAAAGAATGTCAACTAAAGTAGGATAGAAAGTGATGAAGGTGTTGATTTGTAGCTTGGAAATGTAAAGCATACCCGAAAGCAGGGAAAACTTCCTGCATTAAGCTCATGCTCACCTAATACGCACTACATTGATGCCGCAGTAGTTTCGTATCGTTTCACTTTCTCCTGTATTTCACTTTGGGCTTAAGGGTAACATTCTTTAGAGTGGGAAAAGGACGGAAGTGAAAGTGGAATGAAGATTATGTTTTGACAACAGAATGACATTCTTGACAAGACAAGTTTGTGTAAAAGTGTATGTAAAACGAGCGTATGTTGAGGAAATGTTACAGGAAGGGAAGGAAAATGCAGGGAAGACTAACCATAAAGATATCAGGAAGGAGTAAATGATAATGACATTTTACGCTCGTCTTTTGGTGGTGTGTGCAACTAAGTCTTCATTAATCAATAGAGAGTCATTAAGGGTGAAATAAATCGGGACATACAAAGTCATCAAGTGACTTTTATTACCGTGTCTGAAGGTGATTTAAACGATAGGAACATTTTTCCGATGAGAACACACCAACATCGCTTCGCATGTCCGTTCTTCACTTTCACCAACCAACCTTGAACCGTTGGCTTGCTGTCTTCCATGCTGAGCACCAACTTTGTAGCATTCCGTCGCACCACATTCTACCAAACACAAAATCATTATTTTTTAATGTAATGAGAAATGAGAACTGAGACTCTTTAAACAAAAGTGCACACTGCACCTCTTAAATAGGTAGGTAGTTATTTTAAATGTCTACGAACAGTATGCACATAATTATAAAAAAATCAATAGCTATATAGCTAAAGTTGCAACTAGCATGCAACACAAAACCAAATTCTGAATTGCATTAAAAAACTAAAAATTCTTATTTAATCTAATATTACTAGATTTTTTACAATTTAAGTCCACTAGACCTTGAAACTATCTTTGGTTATAAATTATATTAAAAAGTTGATGCAGATAATTTTAGCTATATGTTTTTCAATTTGATATCTGTGTGGCTCTGACTGGCTGTATTAGCTACAATTCATCCGATACTTACGTTTACAAAGGTTTATTTCGAATTAGAAATTAATTGATGTTTGCTATTTTAATTTAGGAATACTTTAGTTTAATGTGGTAAGAATGGTAGGTATACCTGCAAGACCCGAACCCACTCGTCGACAGCGGTGGTCGAATCAGCAGTTAAGTAATAAGTCTTCTTTCCCGTAGCAATCTCGAAAGTGGCCGCCCCCTCTCCGCGAATAATTCGGCAATTTTCATCCAAAATAATTTCTCTGCCAGCAGGGCGTCTATTGACATCTTGCTGTAGTGTTGCCGGTATCATGGAATGAACAAAGAACAATCACAAAATGAACACGTTAAGCTACATTAATTTACTGTAAAATAGAAAGCGTGTGTATATACGATGTAAACCTTTGTAAGGTACACCACGTAATTACAAGCTTAGCTAATAATTGTGGAAATTAATTAATATATAGAACATAAGGTTTGTTCATACATAACAAAAGTTTGTCATTTAAATCATTTGGGTTAACCTGAGATTTCCAATAGGTCAAAGTTCCATTCTTGAGTACAAACCATCGTTTTCTCCATGTTTTGAGTTTTCCTCCCAGTTTCGTTAAATAACCAGCCTTCTCTAAGGATTCCTTTCGTGGAGAACTGTGTGAACTGTCAACTGAAGTAATAGTTGGGGCTGCGAGTGTGGTTGTGCTCACACCAGCCGAGGTACTTGCCGCAAATGAAGAAGCATTACCGCAAGTGACACCGGATGTCAGCGTGCGGCATCCAGCTGAAAGGGCAATATCTAAACTATTCGTTTCACTCGCGAAAGCATCAGGAGGGATTGCATAGTCATCTGAAACTTCCGATTCGAAGGAAGGTTCTGCAAATGTAAAGACATCACAATCATCAGATAAAGGAAAATAAAACGTCACCCCACAAAAGTAAGTTCTGTACAACATTAACTTTATGACTAACGCACTCCCGAATACACAGAATACTACACACACACTAATCCACTACCACCGGCCAGAGAGACAGCTACAAATCACACACAACTAGTAAAACTCTTCTCTGAAAAAACTATCAGCCCTATCCTATCTTCCTATCTAACCCGTGTCAAGCCAACCCAGCCCTAACTATACAATATCATAATAATATAGTTCCTATACAACACCACATTTCCAACTCCAGGAAAAAGTGTCCAAAAATGATGTACGAGAAAACTGCTGATGTCTCAGAAAGCTTTCCCCACTAAAAAAGTGTGAAAGTCATTGGAAATTCCAAAAATACTTATAGCAATAAATATCTCTACACTACACACACATAAAATATAGCGACGCAGATACATTATGGTGATAATCTCAACTTACAAAAACTTTTTTGCTGTTAGGAAACATTATTTATACAATTGCAGCAAGGAACGGAAGACGATGTAATAAAGCAATAATAAAATAAATGAGAGTAAAGTTGCCAAACAATATTATTATGTCATGTCGTCTTTTTTCAAGTATTCTTTTAGTTCTTGTTCTTAAGGTTGTCTACATACTGGCAGACTACTTTGCTTACAACTTGCATCATAGTAGGTAGAATCATAGAAAGTACTGATGTGAATCGTGACATCCTTTGTTTTGCTATAACATTATGGTTTCATGGTATTCAGTATGGTGCTATTCGGGTTGTGGGCTAAACTAGACACCCGCTATACGCAGTATTAAATAGAAGAAGGCTAAAATCAATACAAAGAAAAAGAAGTTAAAGCTGAACAACGACATAACTTCAAATTACTCTACATGCATTACATTTGTGAAAAGAGGTCAATGATGATATTATGCAATATCTTGAGTGTAAGCACATATTTGTAGTAGTAGTAAGCAGAGCACAGTCCTCCTATTTAACTCCCTCTCTATCTCTCTCCAGTTCTCCAGTCTCCAGCTCTCCACTATTCTGCATTCACGTCTACGGGTAATATACACGTACGACAACGACGACGGAGGATGACACATCTCACATCTACAGCACTGCTGTCTATCTAGTCAAGTTGTCGTTGATGTTATGGTATGGCAGCAGTATTTGCAAGAGGAAGGAAAGGAGGGGAAATGAGCATGAGGCTCCTTCTACATTCAACGGTAATTGTGAGGCGAGATGAGAAGGGCAAGGGAAATAAAAGTAGTACAAGTACACTAAAGCTAAAAGCGAACCTTACTGAGTCAACCCGACTTCCGAGAGTCAACCAAGATCGTCTGATCTTGATGCTGATGTGATTTGAGACAAACGATGAGCCTTGGCGACATGAAAAGGAACTAGAAATGGAAAAAATGCATGCGAGTGTCGCAGAAGGGTATTTAGGTTCCACGAATCAACTATCATTAACTAACTGTCCTCCTATACCACAGTCTTCTAGAGATTCGTGATCGTGATGTATTGATAGAGAGCGAAAGTATTTTATATTTATACAAGTTACCTTCCTGATAGTGTGATAGGGTGAGCGCTTATACCAATAATGAAATAGGTATACAATATACATACAGTGGGTGGTTTGGGGAAAGTATATTTAAGAATACATATACCTTTACGAGGTAGTAGGTAAATAATATAGCATGAAATAAAAGTAAGACATAAGAATATTAGAAGTTGATGTGTGGGAAAGTTACCGCGACGTAGACTTTTGGATGGAGATGATGAAGATCGATGTAAGGGTGAAAGACTATTGGCAATTGATGAAGGAGCACTTTTCCCTGGACTTGAGATGTCTGTCTCTCCCGAACTGATAGGATGTGAAGGTCCTGAGCCAGAACCAGATCCAATCTCTTCTCCATCAGATGAGTCCGAAGAGTCACCACTAAACGGTGCTGAGCGGATTTGACTCGCACGCTACACAAAATACACAAAAAATAGCTTAAGTCGCATCCAATAAATTACACATTTACTTTCATGCCTTTGCACACTTATCACAATGCTTTCTCCCATCATCACCATTCTTCAAGAAATAGAACATGGATCCTACATAAAACATACAAAATGTCTCCGAATAATATAAGCAGCATATTTTGTCTCTTTTTATTATTTTGCTTATACTACTTACTCAATTCTGATTCAATAAATAAATGTAAAAAAAATTGTGAGAATATCGAAAAATCTGTGACATGTTATTGTGAAAGCACTACACAACAGATAAAAGTGTCAAATTCCAAACGAAAATTTTAGACATTGAATTCGTTTTTAAATCACTAGCACAGTAGAAATATAAAGTAACATTATGTGTGTACTCCAAGCACTCGTTTTGAGTACTACTTTGCTGTTGCAGATAGTGTAGTAAATAATCGTGCCTTTATAGGCTGCTATTTTTGTATAGACACATAACATGTGAATATTTTGAGAATGTGAATGGGTTGGTCTACTTTGAAGTTGAAGAGATAAAATAGGGTAACGCTCTGCTGGGTAATGGTAATTTAACTTAGGTGAAATTGCATTACCCTGTAATAGCTATGCACTATGCATATTACATTATAGTTACATACATCCTACAACTCAACGTAAAGTCACTGACTGGCACAGCATGACACTTTAATATTTTCTTTCTACTGCATGTGTGTATATAAACAACCATGTGCCATCGTGTTACATACAAAGTACTACTATAATATCCTCACATCCTTTATACTGATAGTATAGAGGTTCATTTGAGCATATAGTAATTACTTTGGCACAAGAGTGCAAAATGCTTAATAGGGAGTTTCGGGTTGTGGCCTATACTCTAGAAGAATCTCATAAAAAAGCTTTAAACTACAGAATTCTGGTTTGAGAATAATTTTTTGGAGAAAATGTGCAACCTTTGGTATTTTTATAATGAAATGTTGAGGCATTTCTAGTTGAAGATGGGATGTTTGAATATTATTTTCTTTAGAAATGACATTACCCCTTTCACAGTGGTGTAGACAGGAATGGAGAAGTTGATGCCAAGGGAGTGGTATGATCTATGACGAAAACCCGTGGACGTTATCTCTCCAAAGCGTGATGTATCTTCTTTGGTTGGAACTTTGAGCCCACCCGCAGCTACTTCATAGATTCGCGATTCCCACGATGGAAATCTAGAATGAGAAATTGTGTTTTTAGATATCACTCAAAATACACATACAAATATAGATATACACTTAAATACATGTGCACATATTACATAGAATCCCATCTATGTACAGTCATAAGACAAAATATTACGTATTACACCTATATGTACTAGAGCACAGTTAAGGGAAAATTTGATACATAAATACACAAGTACACTCTTTGTAATATACATTCTATACATTATTTTGTTTGTAAATACTAGGACTATTGTTATCTAAAGTTGTATTCGTGCAAATGTTAACGGAAATGCGAATGTCAAGTCTGGAATAGTTCATATATTATGAACACTTACCTATTTCCATACATATTTACTCACTCACTGTGTGTTATTGCTGTATGTTGGAATAAGTAATGTTGTTATTATTATAAAGAAAGAACATAACATCTACAATGTAATATAATGATGTACAGTTATTCACACGCCATAAGCCTTCGTCCTCAGAGACACACGTACGTACAGGAATATAAATTATTGCATAAAGCTCAATTTACATTGGTTCACTTCACTCAGACGTTGCGTTGTGTCTTGTGTGTATGTGTGGCTGGCTTTCAACTTTCGACTCGACTCGAATTGCAACTCTACTTATCTGCATCTCATAGTTTACAAATATAATTCACATTCACACGAATTCTGCACAAAACTAAACTAACTAGTAATATCACGTATGTATAGGTATACTGACTGGTAGAATGAGAGTGCGAATACGAATGGCGAATGCTATGAGAAAGACGGGAGAATAATAATATAATAATATATTCCCACAACACCTAAGCTCACAATCGCAATCAGTCAGCTCATTCACTTTTCCCACCCCGTCCTTTCACCAAATTCTCACCAACAACTCAACGTTTCCTCCAACTCCAACTGCCAACTCCAACCAAATATCAAAAGTATTCCATTCCAGAGATAGATGTTTGGAATAGCAGGTCATAGGGAAATTCCATGAGTATTTACTCCTACATCCATTCCAGGACTTGTCCTTTCTCCAGTTTATCATGCATGACTCTCTCTCTCTCTCATTCTGTGTATCTGTACCATTGAAAAGCGTCAACTGTATAATGCGACGTATTTTCACACTGTGTTAATAGTGTACTACTATAAACCATACACTGTGTCTATACATGTAACTAAAGTATATATAACCCCAACCATACAAAATATAACCAGCTATTTTATTCTGTATATAACACACCACTCAGTGAGACTCTTGGCTCATTCTGTGTTTGAGCTGATTGTGAGTGAGTGATTTATTGCCTTTTGTATAAATGAGCATCAGAGCGCAACAATAGCACACCAAATTTAGAAAAGATTAATGTTTCCTCTTGGCAAGGATGTGTCCTATGTATGTACCTATATATACAGCAGTATTTCTGTGTATTTCTATGTGAGTGTGTCATTCTTTAATATATGTTTCCTTATTCATATCGGTCGAATAATATCCATATATATAATTTGTACAAGAGATATAGATGTGTGTATAAAAGTATAGCAGAGTATTAGCATATTACACACAACAGCCACTTTGCTTTACATTTGCAGCTCAGGACATAACTCCTCCGCAGTACAAACACTTATATTTTTGGCTCGTAGTGTCTGTCTGCAGTCTGTAGTGGGAGTGGGTGTTATTGTGTTGTACTATGTGAGTGTGTCGTTGCTTTTTCCGTGTGTTGCTTATGCTCGTCTCGTCTCTCCCAAAGCTTTCTCTCCTATTTACTTTATACGGCCACAATAATAAAGCAACCATTTGCATTATCAACAGTCACACATTGTTATTATCCTATTCATCATCAATTTCAGTCTAGTTATAATTATTCTTCATACATGAACATGTATGTTGTACTAGGTCCTCCCTCTCTTCCTCAATGCGAAAAACGAAAGCCATTATTATACTTTTTCCTATATATTCACCTCGTTATTGTCACAATTTATGTCAAACTTATCGCAAGCTCGCCACAAGGATGATTATTTATCGCACAATATTGTATGTATTATGTATACTATGTATGTATATACAGATTCCTCTAGACAGACCTTGTAAAAATCAACAATGTCTAATTTAGCAAAAAGTAAATACTGACTTAATTTAACAACAAACAGAATTTAATCTAAAAGAAAATTAAAGCTGTTTACAATATAGAGGTAGGTAACACAAGTCCGTAGAACATAGAAGGAATTTAGTGTGATATTTTTGATTTAACTTTTTGTCATTATAAACAGAAAGAAGCAGAAAACTTCTGATCTTTTAGTAAAACTAAAACAAAGTAATTGACTAAGAGATGTATGTATTTTTAATTTTAGTTGACACACAAAAGGTATGAGAGCTCAAACTTTGCACGTTCCTCTCGCAAAAATCCTGAATATCACATAATAAGGTCCTTTTTCTTCATAAAATTCTGTTAAAATGTACGCGAAATATTACATGTTATAATAAATACACACAAAAGGTTGACAAAAATATTTTAATATGAGCTATATATTACTAGTTGAAACGTAAATGTATAATACACATTCCTACATGTAGGTATTGGGTATACGCATTAATATTATATACCTATATAGTGTGATATAATGTTCCTTTAGTTGGGTAATAGATTTTCTTAGAACTCATTAGTGAATCTCAAAAATTATGGGGCGCTTTGTCACCGGATTTTAGAGAGCCATATGGTTTTGACATGTGGAATAATAAAACCATTGAAGCAACTTGGCATGGCATCCTCTGCCTTTCTCATTGTACTACTAAAATAGAAGAAGCAGTTAATAACTGTTGTACAAAGAACTTCTCCGCTCTTCAGGCACAAAAAAATCATATCTCAATCACTCTTCCTTCAACGAACATCTATTGCCAACAAGACTCCTTATTATACACTAACATCATGAAAAAAGGAGTTTGACAAAAGCAATGTGACTACATCACGAAGAAAATAAAATGGTAGAAAAGAGAAACTAATTTAGCAAAATATTCTTTCCTTGTCATTATTACCATTCTGCACAGTCTGCCTCCACACACTCCTGTTTTCAAACCCAAGAGACATGTGTCTCTGCCTCATTTTTATTCATCTTTCTGTTTTATATCCTACTCTATTGCCCAATACATGTATATCAACTAAAACACTTTTTCTTTCACATACACACTTCTATAATGCACAGCTCTTTCATTTTTTGTAAGAAATGACTTTTTGTCGCATACAATACAATTGTAAGAAAAAAGATAATTTATGAATGTGCCTACCTACTCATTTATTACAGAAACAGATACCTATACCAAAACTACACAAATACTGCCAAATATAGGAAAAAAGCATACACATACACACACGTATTACATTGAAAGCCTGCTATCTAATATCTCAACAGTAGATATAGGATATGCTAATAATTATTTACCATTTTGTACATTAGGTGAATGAAATACAGCTGTACATGCAGACGCAATATGATAATAATGTCATTGAGAACAAAAGTAGAATATTAAGCAGTCAATCTGAACCCTATTCATCTCCGAAGTAGAATTCGGATAGAATTCCCTCTTCTCTTTCACCACACAGAATCGCACATTATTCACATGGAGGCGGATAATACAATCAATCCAAGCTCATTTCAATATCTGCTAAGAAGGAGTATTGATGCGCATTGAGAAAGAAGAATAAGTCGGGAAATTGAACTGTGCCGTTCGGATGAATCGGATGTTCGCATATTCCACGAAGAAGAGAGTATGGTGCCTATTTACATATCGGATTCTTTGGAGAAATGAGATTGCTAAGACATGTTTACATAAAAGAACTGCGGCGTGTGTTCACAGTTGCATGATGATCAAGTAGTAGTATTTATTCCCAACTTCATATACACATTTCTCCACATAAACTTTATATGTACACCCATAAAACACTATACACATAATATTATATTCTACCACACTCTTCTGCACACCCTTCTAGTAAGTGTACTTCTAAGTACTCCCCTACTACTGAAAAGGAAGATTTGCATACTGATATACCTAGACAGAATACATATAAGTGCACGTATAATACAAGTAGTAGGTAGATGAATCAACAACAGACAGAGCTAGAGATGAAATCACATTTTATCTTTCAAAAACCAATTTACGAGCGATGTGCTTGGAAAGATGGATCTTTGCATTTGCATGGCTGCTTTTGCCTTGCTTGGCACAGCAGCTTGTCATTTCATACAACGTCGTTATCAGATTGTTTTAATAATACCATAAACTTAATGCTGAGGTAAGGCTAAGGTAGCTGGCTCAATCTTTCTAAAAGAACGTTGTATGTATTTATGTGAAGGTAAATTCACTCATCTGACATTAATGCATATACAAAATGACTGTACTGTGGACTGTAGTGATTCTTGAATTGAAAACTATAGGAATACTTACTTAGCAGCTACATACACATCAAACGATAGCCCAGTTATTCATGCACACCAATAACTTTCTTAAGTTGATCTTCCATTTCTCTCTAACTTGATCTGTCAACGTCTGCAAGGCATTTATCCAACCAACTTTACCATTTCCAACCAACTATGTATCTGTACACCCAGTAACAAATCTGTGTACACAAAACTATCATAGGTATAGCATAATTTACTCTTCTTAACCTAAACCTAACTAAAAATAGAATTATGCGTATAATATACCTAAGACCTAAATATATAGATCGCAAATACAGGAAATGTAAATAAGATGTTTTAAGTGTAGTAATGACACAACAAGGTGGGTGTATTTGGTTAATTTTGTTGTGTATTGTTGACTACATGATGAAATATACCCTTCCACGAGTACCAAGATCCTTTCATCCACATCCACTATCCAATCCACACAAGACAGAAAATCCAACCTACGCAAAGAAGATGAAAATACGTGCCACTGCCACAACGACTTATCTTAGATAATATTATGCGCCCACTTGCGTAAATGTTGATCTCTTTCTACAGATATCATCATCACCACACTATACAAACATAATACACCACAAACCTTACATTTAGCTATACAGTGTAAATAAGAACACCATGCACCACCTACAACAAGCATACAGATCATCTCTATGCTTACAATATATTATCCAGCTGACTAGTTGATGAAACGAGTAAATTGAAGATAAGAGTGAGTGACGGTGTTGTGGAATGGCATAGGAGCGAACATAAATAGCATCAAGATGCCAGGCACAACATCACCACATTTTCAAACCGAGAGAGAGCTGAAAAGCCCTACTCAGACTTAAAACCAACACAACGCATATCAAAGATTCCATATAAAAATCTGCATCACTGTCTTGGAACGCTTAACTTGAGGAAAGGTAAAAGATAAGACTTAACCAAGAAGAAACCACGAAAGAGAAAGAGAGTTCGTCTTTCTCGGTGTGTTTGTGTGTACTGTAAATTATATATAGGTAGGTACTAGGTAGGAATATAGAGTGTAAAATGTAATAATAGGTACCCGCCTATGTTAAGCATAGGTATGTATGTACCTTTAGGTATAAATGCTTTATAAGTTAATATTATACTGAGGTTTGCCTTAAAGCTGTGACAGCTTTGCTTTTGGATTTCCACTTCCTCGTGTGTTTCTGTTGTGTGTTTTTGGTACTCAGCAACCGCATGGATTGATGCCTACAGAATTACACAACACAACTAAATCGAAGGACAGTATTTTGGTTGGGTTTGCGTTTGCTTTTAGCATGTGGATAATATAATGCATGTTGAAAGAGAGAGGAACTTAAGGAGAACTGGGATAAGCTGATTTCACGGATGGCTACGTAAGCTTATTTGTTTAGTAAAAGTTGGATATGTCATTTAAAATCTGTGTTGTGTATTTGTGTCAGCATCAGCATATTGTCTTGTCTTCCCACTTTACCTTTTCACGACTCTCTTTCTCCCACGTCCTTCTACTCCTTCTGTCATACCCATATTCTATTCTTCATTAAACAAGACAACCCACTACTCCTCCGCACACAACACAACCATCATCATTCCACTCTTCCATTCTTCAACCTAGTCTACACGTACAGTGTACATACTACAAATAGCTCTTTATACTGTACTGTACAGATACTGCGGTTACTTTAAACTATAATGCAAAACTAAGTATTAAAGTAAACTAAAGCTAAACTACCTGCTGTCGTTCTGTCTTCATTTCTTTAACGTGGGGATATTATAAGTGTAGGTAGGTACTAGTCATTTTAAGCCTGGAATGTTATTGTATGCATAAAGCGGGCTTAATATTCGTCATCTCCATTACAGTAACTACATGCTCGTTGTTGCACGAGATTTGTGCTAAAGGAAAGAGACTGCTGATTTGACTTAGCAGCTTTTGCGGATGAGCACACGAAATGAAATTACCAAATCTAATGCTTCAACTCCATCTCAATCTCTGCTCAGAATAGAACGGTTGAAATGTGACGTGACAGAATTAGACGCTTCGTAGACGAGACACTAACATAAATTTAAACATCCAATAAACAACTACACTAATACCTATACAGATATAGACTAAAGTGGTCCTAGTATTACGAGAGACAAGGTAAATCGTAGTAAGTATGAGATTTTGAAGCTACCTATGTACATCTGTTGGAAGTGAGTTATCGTTTAAAGGAACAACTCGTCACTCTCACATTTCAATTGCGTCAAAGTAATTGTATACTATTGATCTATCGCGACTGAAAATTGGGAATTATAAAACATGTAGTACAAAACATGATTGATATTAAACAATTATATTATTTTTTGATTTCCTTTTAACGTTAAATAAAAAATCATCACGTATGTAAAATAATCGTACTAATATTAAATTCAGGTATTTGATGGCTACAAACCCGCAATTGGATATACATAATGTAGCAGTCAATAGAGTCTAAAATGTCTTTCAGCTTTTTCAGGAATTCTATTTTGGCAGGTTAAAATAAAATGTTTGGCATCTTCTATTCAGGACCGACAATAAGACTACAATATAATGTGAATATATAGGTTGTGAAAATTTAATACAGACGGGTAGTAGAGATACTAGTGATAGTACATACACAATATTTTGGTATTTGTCGGGTTTTGTCAGTCTTGCGTTTTCCGTCTCCAATGCCAAGTACATAGAGCAGAATAGGTAATAACCGTTTGGTTATAAATACATAAATACAATACAGAAAAAATAATGGAAGGGGGAAGAAAGCAAAGTGTTACATACATACATCCCTAAAATACGACATACAAAACTAAAGAAACAAATGTAAACAGAGGAAAACCCGTGTAAGTTTTTTTGCTTGCCATATTCCGTAGTTGCAATGGCCCAAATGGAAAGTACGGCAAAGCTTTTCCGACTCTCTTTCTCTCTTTCTATGTTGTCCAGATACTCTTTTAGTACTCGTGCATTAAGCTTTACTGTATTTGTACACATGTTCTATATATTATACAATATGTTCTACTATACCCTAGCAAATGTGATCTACTCAGAAATGTTTTCCATTTTTTTATTCTGTGCTCTACATACTCTTTTTACACTAACTATATAGTATAGCACACACTATTCTATTATTTTCATGAAATATGATACATACAAGTACCACTGTAGTATAGAACTACTCTGCTTTACTGAGTCAGACTCAGACTACAGATATACCCGTCATCTTTTTTTGAGTAAGATATTCCTCGTCATCTATAATTCACATTTACTTTGTAATTTCAGCCTTCATGCTTCAACAAACATTAGTTTAATAAAATATCAACTCGGAATAAAGAAATTAGTGTAGGAAAGCTATTGGGATATTACAACATGAAAAATTAAAGATGTAACGCGGAAGCTGAAGTATGTGTCAAAAATGTGAGTTAAATAAAGTAGGAAGACGTCTTGGGAGATTAAAATGTGCCGTAAATATTGTAAGGAGGGAGAAAGAGTGAATTTGGGCTACAAAAGGAAGATCTCTGATCGATTAGATGAAATATTACTGAACATGTGCATGTAGTACTTGTAGTAATGTTAGCTAATGGAATCTCTTTTGACTCGACTTGTGTATTATGATTTATGGTTGGTCTTCCGAATGAATACAAATAGATGTGTACAGTGTTAGACAGTGGATGTGTGGTGGTGGCTTACCTGTGTATGGGTGGAGGTGGTGGTTGGGTAAGGCCGAGAGGAAGCCCGTCCTGTTTTTCACAGCTAGGAGTATAAATTTCGGAGTAGTCGTGATTTTCGTCTAAGGCTCTTCCCCGGCTACTATTCAACGTAAGCTCGGGCCGCACAAGTTCTCTCACAGCAGCTTGTAAGTCTCTGGCTAATTGCTGGCACTCAGCGTCCAACCGAGCTCGCAACACCGAAGCATCTTCTTCTTCAGTCGTCGGTGGACTACAAGTTCCAGGCGTTGTTCCTATAACACAAACACACACACATTGTAATTTGTTTTCATAAATGCTCCACAATCAAATCCTGTTACGCTACAAAATACTATGAGCTAGTATTATTGTACTTATACACAAACATTTATACAGTACCCATATACAAGCAAGAATAAATGCAATACATACATAGATGATTCTCTCTTATTTTTTGTAGGTATATACTAGTGGGTTACAGTCAAACAGCATGAACATAAACACAAGCATGTACAATGCAATGCTTTTGGTTGCTGCTTCGATTTGTCAGAAAGAATTAGCAAGTAGCACAGTGTAAAAGGAAAAGTTATTTGTGCTGGAATACTACACGAACCTTCTCGTTCTCCCTCTCCGAGGAAAAAACTCACAAATAAATTATTACGTTTCTGACAATGCTATATAGTTTGTTACTTTATTTCTTCTGTGTGTAAAGATTTTCGGTGTATAATGTGTTCGTATAATGTGCAGAACGTGTTCCAAGATACTTTTAGTTTTACTCTTAGTGAATTCCGGGTCGTTTAAAATTTAGTAGGTACCATGAGGTCTGTGTATGAGAGAGAAGTCAGAGGTTCTGGATGGATGTACACAGTACATGATAAATAAATACCTTTCCCACAGAAAGATATAATGTACCATGTACCTGTATGTACATATTATATCTTTCCTTTAGCAGAGTAGTAGTAGCTGGTAGTAGATGTTTTATCTCTGCGTTTTCCGCTCACCCAGAAACATTATCTTTTTTATTTGTAGTTTGTGTAGTACCTGCTTCAAAACAT
This sequence comes from Pogonognathellus longicornis, assembly GCA_034694085.1. NCBI lineage: Eukaryota > Metazoa > Arthropoda > Collembola > Entomobryomorpha > Tomoceridae > Pogonognathellus > Pogonognathellus longicornis. The sequence continues at coordinate 27,961 of JAQFYB010001699.1, forward strand.
ATTTTTATTTCATTATTTCAAAGCGAACAGTTTCCTTTGCTTAATAATAAACATAGCAGAATTTCCGCATTTTGTAGGGTACAGGGAAAATCATTATTGGATGATAGAAATTCTCAGTAGTTGTAGCAGGTTGTAACTTTGGTAAATAATAAGATGAAATAATTGTGCGCACGTTGAGCTGATTTCAGCTCTGCTTTGTATTGCTGATTTGATTACTCTTCTCGGTAATTCAAAGTTAATCGATAATTAGATCTGTTTTCTTCTAGGAATTCCGGGAACAAATGAGGTTCTCGATATCTCGTTCACAACACACACAGAGATGCATTGTAATAGACAGGACAAACATATTATATGCGCATTTACCTGTATCTGAACAATTTTACAGGAAATTAAATTGAGTTTTATCGATCTACCAATAATTTTTGCTTTAAAATTTCTGGTGAAATATTTCGTTATATAGGAGTGTTTTATAACAAGTAGAAATTCATGAAAAATTAATTAATTAAAGTAATTGTTGATTTAGTTGGTTAAAAGCTGTGTGTAACTTTTGCTGAGTTGGCGAATGCCACCTTCTCATGCCACAGGGCAATGAATCGGATTCATTACTTACTTTGAACATGGCTTGCCACGTAATTCGCCCATTTGTTCTCTATCATCTGTTCCAATGCAATAAACTTTTCTAACTTTTCCTTTGTTGACTCTCCAGAGTTTTCTCTCAAGATCAAATCGATTGCTTTTCTTTGGTGAGTGGACGTTATCATTATCAACAAAACTAATGTACTTTCAACATGAAAGACCTTCTGGAAAAAACCCGAATCATTCTCTGACAAAAAACAAACTGCAACAAAGATAATCCATCTAAGACATTTTATACTCCATTGTATTTCATTATTTCTAACGTGATTTACCCAAGGAAGGTATTATTATTAATTATTAGAGGCTCAATTGGTGATAGGAATATTAAATATATTATACATAGACAAATCCCATTAGTCTATAGATCTAACATTAATCAGAATTCAGAGTCATATAGATGAAACTCACAAACTAAAAATTCATTAGCAATCACTCGTTGTCTCATTGCAAAGAAAATCAAAGATTTCAATTGTTAACAATGAGTTTTAGAATATTCCATGAGTTCCATTTTTAATGTTTAAGAGCTATAAAAAGTATTGTCGAATATTGCTAATACATAAAGCGTGTGATTGAATAGCAATTAAGAATTTTTCATCATGACACATTAATTAATGTATAAAAATGATGTAGATCAATTCGTACACATGAATGAACTAAAAGAATAAAAGAATATTATTATCTAAAAGTATTTTTTTACATATCCACTTATTGAAATGTGGGAAACACAACTCCATTGCGCCATAATGATGATTACAATATTATTAATGCTAGACAAGCGATGACAATGTCTTATTTACTTGGAATCCAGCATTCGAGTAGGTGTACCAAAATAAACAATGACTATTGTCACCGGGAATCATAGCAATCTGCTAAATTGTGAAATTAGTTCTAATGTACTTTATCGTCACGAATGATCAGAATTAAGTTTGTGTGAGTGATATTTATCTTACTCTCTAATTGCATATAATGAATGTAGGCGTATATATATACTATTTCTTTCCTATAGAAATTATCTTCCTTACTCATACACAAATAAATACATGAGTAAACGAATTAGCTAATATCGTTATATGAAGCTAATTCTTAATTAAAGTAGATCAGTATCATAAACACAATAGATATTGCACGTCTACACTGTCATATGCATAGAGGTACAGTATTCAGTGTGAATAAAGTTATATAAAGTCTACAAAGTAATACTCAAACTAAAAGTAAATCAGAATATTTTATGACTTATATAACTTTCAATACTAATTTACTCAAGTATACCTTCAATAAGGACAGGTCTAATAAATGAAATTGAATTTCATAGACTTGGTTAAATCTAAAAAGGAAATCAAAGGACTCTGTGTAGCATGTACTACAAGAATATCCTGCTTCATATTTGAAATATCCTTTGGAAAGCGTAAAAGGATTGAAGTTGAAATGTTTAGGTTTCGTCACTGGAGGATGAATTTTTACTACAAAGATATTACTTGAATTATTAGTAGGTACTAATATAATGCGTGGACCCATATAGTATCTTCATGTAATTCTTCGTTTTATAAATATCTAAGTAGGTACTACAAGACAAGTATACTTTACGCAACGTGATTATGTATAGTAGGTATATGGTTTAGTTGTGAGACAAGGTACATAAAGATAAGAGTAAAAAGTGATGTGACTCTGGGCGAGTGGACTGGA